>JBBIGA010088401.1:0-11379 GCA_037576975.1 Alestes dentex | reverse complement strand
CTCATGCTTTAGAATTTTTTGTTACTTAACTTCGCTGTACCGAACCGTACCGAACCGTGACCCCAAAACCGAGGTACATACCGAACCGTGACATCTGTGTACAGTTACACCCCTAGTATGTAGTGATGGAGAGGCAGCGTGATGATCATGGACCCCTGGGTTCCTCCCCTTACAGGGGCATCAGAAAGGTATAAGAGCAAGTGAACCAGGAACCAGAGTTGGATCAGGGAGAGGACCAGGGTACTGATGTCTTCCCAGAGAGCCTAATGGAGGACGCATTTGCCGAATCCCCAAAGCCAGCCCCATGAGTCCCTGAGCCTGCCGCAGCTGGTGTATTCATCACTGAAGAGTGTGAATTTGGCATGCTTGGGCCCCTATCCTCTCACTGCCCCCCTTGAAGTAGGCCTTTCTCGCTCACTCTCCCTGGTCCGCAGGGTGCCTGGCACTGGGGAAACCCCCCGCTCCGTACACCCTGTCTCTGTTGTACCCTCTCCCTCTCCTCCTTGCGCTTTGCTAGACAAGCTGGACCAGCCGGTGTCCTGTTCGCCCATCATCCCACACGTTTCTCTCCAGGTACAGGCAAGGTTCACAGGGTTAGGGAGGTGGGCCTGAGAAGTGTGTGCCCTTGGTGGAGGACGGGGACTTCTTAATGGCCCTGCAATGGCCAGACATTTGGTGCTCTAGAGCAGCAGTCCCCAACCTTTTTTGTGCCACAGACCAGTTTCATGTAAAACAATATTATTTTCACGGGCCGGTATAGATACAACTAAAAACAAAATGCGTAAAAATATGAAGAAGCTCCCTGAAGATGTTTGTTTTTTACTCATTTTTGCTAGCTCGTGGGCTAAATTTCTGATGTACCATATCACGTGACCGAGACGAGCGTTTTTTTCCAAACAAAAGATCTTTCTTTCTGTGTGGCCCAGTACCAAATGACTCATGGAGCGATACCAGTCTGCGGCCCGGTGGTTGGGGACCTGTGCTCTAGTGAACCATCTGTGGCACCTGTTACTAGAAACTGGATGCTGGGGATGCCAGTGGCTAGATTCTGAGGAGAGACTGTAGCAGAGCAATTATCATGTGCTGGACTCCTGTCCAAACAAAAGACACCTGAAAGGTATTAGGGGAGGAGCCAAAATGCTTCAGAAACAGCTCTCCAGTCAAAGGGAGATTATCTGTAGAGGTGACAGGCTGGAGAGTCATGAGGAAGTGCTATGAGTCTAGACTGTTTTATTTATGTTTGATCCTTGATTAGACTTTTGAGTTGCACAAATGTTAAAATAAAGCTCACCTTCCATCCATGCTGGCCTGTGTGTGTAAGTCTGGGTATGTGTTTGCTCTCCCAGCCAGTGAGTGCAGGCCCCTTTTCCCAGGCAATGATTTAACATGTACATGATTAGCCTATGAAAATACCTTTAATACATTATAACAGTCTATAATATATATATAACTGTAATACATGCATAAGGATGGAACAATGTATAATACCTTGCTAGTTGTGCCACTAGTTGACAGGGATTTCACTACGCAGCTTAAAATGATTTCTTTTTTCATTTATATCACTGTTGTGAAGCTTAATTACTTTGAGAACCCTAAGTCTAAACAACTATTCATTTACTGCGTTTGTGTGTGTGTGTATGTGTGTGTGTGTGTGAGTAGTGTATGTCGAGAACCCTCACTTTGAGAACATTCAGGGAACAAAATGAGGAAACATGAAGAAGCTTTATGGAACTTTTAAATAATGTAAAGGTTCTATAACAAAAACATTTCCGAGAATATTTCTATTATCCATATGTTCTTCAAACTTTAAGCTTCAAAATATCCATTGAAAACAGGTTGTTCTAGGACAGTGCTTCATAGAGCACTTTGGCAGCATTATTTTTCAAAAAGGATATGCATTATAACAAAAGGAGACATGGAAACATGAATCCATTTCATTTCCTACTTAAAATTCTATCTGTAGAGTAAAACTCATAACCAGGGTGCAGTTCTGTGCATATTTATGGTTCTGTATGTTTAGACTTATGAGCTGAACTTCTCACTAAGATTTGTGATAACTTCGTACAGATATACCAATATATAAAATTATGTCAGCCCAGGAGGTCAGTAACTTGCATCTTTTAACGAATAGAGATGCTTTCCAGTGTGCTTGGCTTTGCTGCTGTAGGGAAGTGGGCTGTTTTGCTTGAAGTGCCAGCTCTTTTAATTGCAAGCATGTTTTTCTTAATGTAATCTGGACCCTTTCCCTGTCGACTGAAATGTCAATTAATTAGGAGTGCTCTCTAAAGCAGAGTGTTGCTGGTATGACCGCAGTCAAGTCCAGTGTGTGAGTGTGTGTCCTCCTGGGAGGGCCCTCAGGCTTTCCACTAATTTGACACGTTCCGCACCAACAACAACAACAAAAAAAAAACACCTTGCCCTGAAATGAGAGAGAGCCACCAGGACAGTTGCACTTTTCTCAACATGGACCATATATTTTATTTCTTATTTAAATACATATATTAACATTTTTTGATAGACATATCTTTATGCAGCTTCATATTTTTTGTCACTTAGCTCACATTGCTTTCAAGACAGCACAGTGTTGAATCTATTTGTTTTTGTCTTTGACCCTACATACACTACCAGTCAAAAGTTTGGTCACACCTTCCCATTCATCAATTTCCTTTGTTTTTATTTTTGGCTACATTGTAGATTAATATGGAAAACATCTCCTATTGCTCTGATGACAGCTTTGCACACTCTTGGCATTTTATCAATCACATTCATGAGGAATCGACCTGGAATGGTATTTAATTAACAGGTGTTCTTCGTCAAGAGTTCATTAGTGGAATTTCTTGGCTTCTTGATGTGTTTGGGACCATCAGTTGTGATGGTAGGGTCGGTACACACCACTTAACTAAGTAAAAAGAAACAACAGTCCATCATTATCTTATTACAAAACATACTCTGGTTTGTTTAAAACATTTTTGTTTACTGCATAATTCTTTGTGTTCCTTCATCATTTTGTTTGTTTTCAATATTAATATAGAAAATGATAAAACAAAAAAAATATAATTGAATGAGAAGGTGTGTCCAAACTTTTGACTGGTACTGTATATATGTGTGTGTGGTGTGTGTGTGTGTGTGTGTGTATGTGTGTGTGTATATATATATGTGTATATCCCCAAAAAATTATGATAAAAATAATCTGCCACAAGCAGCGTCGACTAAGAGTGTACACTGGTACAGTTGAAAAACTGCCTTCCTTCAAGTCAAATCGAGGATTTGAGGGGCTGCTACAAACTTCCTTTGACATTTTTTTAGCGTCAGAATGTCCTTCAAGGTGGTGGTAGTGATTCCCCCGAGGGTAATGCTGCTTTCAAGTGGTCTCGTATTTACCAGAAAGACGAGGCACCACATGATCAGCCTTCCAAATCAAATGCCGGGTACAATGACACTCCTGATGAAGGTCAATTCAGCTTTTCAGATTGCATCACACAATGCTTTCAAGTAGAACAGGGCCAGCCACGACATCTTTTGCGAACATTGTGTCAGCAGACATCTGAACATACTTGAAGGAGAACACTAACTGTCTGGATATTCACCCTTCCCTGAATTAATTTAGTGTTGATCAAAAGCCACAAGTCAACGTGGATGTCTGATGCTGAATTTGGGTTGATCTTGCTTGTTGTATTGACTCCGGATTCACTGCTGAGAAATCACCCATCCAGAACAATGATCCAACATTAATTTATTTAATTCTGACTGAATAGCTGTGTCTAATGCTCATACTGATGCTAGTTTAATGTTGAAACAGTGTTAATGATTATTCAGTGTTGGTTCAACATTCAACTGAATACGTAGTAAATTTAATTCAGTATTTAGGAGATGTAACACACATTACTAACATTTTTAAGGATTTAACAGACACACTTATCCAGAGCAGTGGTAGACAAGCTGGAGATTTACCTGAGAACCTTTATTCCTACATGGAGGAGCTACAAGTATGCGGATCCATCTTCCGGTTGTCTTTACGCAGTGTGATTGCGTTACCTACTGTACCAGTTAACAACTTGTGACAGCAAAAGCCATGCACAGGCATGCGAAAGACAGGGAAAGTAATATGAAAGATGGCACAGTGGGTAATAAACATGTCCTAGATACAGAATATTGGAAGTTTGAACCCTCTCTGGGAAGCACTGCTATGTAGGAATAAAAATGCTCAGGTAAGTCTTCTACTGCTGTAAGTATCTGCAAACTGCATTAAAAGGTAAATAAAGTGTGTTATATTTAGAATTAAATTTAGTATGCTGAATTTCCAACACTGCACTATCAAAGAGCAAACATTTTTTCAACATTAGACCGACATCAGTGTTCGTGGTTGATTTTCCAGCCTTGAATCAATGGCCAATACAAAGACCAAGATCAGTGTAAATTCAGCATCAGAAGTCTATGCTTTTGACCAACACAAAATCAACATTTTCTATTCAGAGATTGCTGTCTGAATATTAATTCAGTTACATGATGGGGGAGAGGGCGGGGGCATCCTACCCACTCAGAGAGAGTCAAGGATGGTAGTAGCATTACTAGGGACAAAATGGGCCAACAATTACATAGTTGTACCTCTGCTTCAAATACTGATGGAGGAAATGAGTGCATTATGAAAAGGTAATCAAATAACACTGTTCAGAAAGTAAATAAGAATGGAAAATTTGTTATTTCTGATACAAACCTGCTAAAATAACTGAAGGTTATTTACAACAGCTTGGAGAGGATAATATCACCTATATACCTTTTAAAAGTTAAAGACTTCTGAAAGTTCTTTAAAAAATGTAAATGAGGTGCTACCATTCACACACCGCTACCACCAGTCCATGTTTTAAAAGAGGCCTAAATAAAGTACAAATTGATAATGAAGTGCGAAACGTTATGAATCACACTTGCGTGGAGGCAGAAAAGCGTACAGTATCCTCCAGAACTCTCTGGCTGAATGTTAATGTAACACCGAGCCACATCTGGAAAGGACCATTCTAAACTCTTCAAGGTAAATCTCTGAGAGCGACGAGTCTCAGAGTGGTGCGAGACACACAGCGCCTCGCAAGTGCCGCCTGCATAAACCTCCCTTTAATGTGCAGACACATGGTGTGCTCAGAAAGAGGTCTTCTGGGGCTTCACTAGCAGATGGCACAGTTCTCACATAAAGACAGCATCAATGTGACAAAAAAGTGCAGCTCCACGGGTCTCTCTGTCAGAGTCTGAGAGCCTGAGCAATGCTGCACAAAGCCTCTCCGCCATCTCCAGCTTCTCCAACGCAAAAAAAGAGCAAGTGGAGTTTGCCAGGGGCGTTTCTAGACTTCATGTTCTTCTGGGGCATACACAGAATTAAAGGGCCCACATTTGTGCATTTTATTTTTTCCCCCTGAAGTCCACTCATAATGTTTGTGTGGCTGTATGTCTCATAAACAGCCACAATTTGCTCTATCATGGAAATTTTCCAACCTGTCTTAATCTCTCCATTCCTCTAAGAATAATTTATGTAAATGACCTCTGCTCTGACTGGCTGCCCAGTATTGTACCTCATTCAAAAAGAGGGCCGCGATTTAATGTTCCAAAATATGCAGACTCCTCAGGGAGACAATAAACTTTAGCCACTCCTTTCAGACGAGTAGATCATTTGGAAGGCTGCAATGATCCTTTTTTTTTTCTTCCCCCTGGCCAGGAAGAGCACGGTGTTTAATTGTTTTCTCCACATCTTCCTATCCAATAATTCTTCCACATCCATGAGGAATTCAAAATGAGCTGTTTTTTGCAGATTAGTTTCCATGCATGCACCGTTTTGACTGGCTTTCTGTGAATTTTTTTGAGTAGGTTGTGCTGGTGTTGTGGAACAAATTCAAATATTGAGGCACTGAGAACAACATAATAATACTAATCCCAATAAATAGATATATTAATTAATTAATTTTATCTTACCTTTTAATAGTACCAGCTCTGAATTGTAATGTTTGTTTTGTAAAATGCACATATATGTGACAGGTTATCTTGTCTCTGTGGTAACAGGGATGTACTTGCAATTCAGGGTTTAATGGTTTTAATGGGATAACAGAGTGTCAAAGTATAATTTATTTTCACCACAGTAAGCTCATAGTCAGCACAGGAGCCCCCCAGGGATGCTGCCTCAGCCCTAAACTCTTTTTGTTGCACAACTATGATGTTCCACCCAGAACAACAACAGATGACTCAACCATCCTCTGTCTCATTAACGGGGAAGACGAGTCATCATGAAGTGACTGGTAAATCACATAACCTACTATAGAGAGGACAATGACCTTGTTCTTAACATAGAGAAAACAAAACAGTTAATGATAGCCTTTGGAGGTGCAAGGGAACTGTGGTGGAGCGGCTGGACAGTTTTAAGTTTCTCGACCTTCACATTACTGAGATGGACCAAAAACACCACGGCAGCTGTGAAAAAAAGCACAGCTGTACTTTATCAGGCTGCTGAGAAAGGCTGGTCCCAAACGACAGCCCCTCACCCAAGCTTACAGAGCGTCCTTAGCAGTGGCATCACCGTCTGGTTTGCGAACACCATCCAGGCAGAGAGGAAATCTCTCCAAAGAGTCATTAAAACTGCAGAGAAAGTCATCAGCTCTGACCCTATCTGGATATACAGTACACACTGAAGGAAACAGCACAAAGCATCCTCAGAGATCACCACCAACTCATCCCCTGTTCAGATGCAGGGAATCTGCATACAGCTTGAGATGTCATCGACCAGCGAGTATCATGACACACAAGGCACGGTTCCACAATGTTTTTTTTCCCAGCCATGGTCAGCCGAAGAAGATATTGCACCCTAAAACCCATAGCCTTGACATTTAACACTACACCCGCACACATCAGGGTCTGGGCTCATCCAACCTTATAACCTCCACCCCATGATCCTCGAGGTCTCTGTTAGACACCTTTGTTAGGTGTTATTTTATGTGCGAATATTCATCAAAAGTGTTATGTGTAAAAATTAGGGGTGTCAAATTAACGCGTTAATTCCGATCAATTAATTACAGAAAAAGTAAAGCATTTAAATTTTAATCAGCTTTAAAAACCAACGCTGATTTATCGCAACACATGACTTTAACCGAAACATGCTACTCGTCGAAATGTGCTACCGTGCCCTTCTGCGCATGTGCAGTTCCACAGTCTAGGAATTCAGTGCTATTTAGCATTAGGGAAGCTAGTTTATCTGTGCTGTCTTGCGTTCGGGTCACTGGTTTACGGTGATTAATATCTTAAAAGCTCTTTTAATATGAGTGTATGTCGCTACTCTGGGGTCTGTGTCTTTGCAGTCATTACATAAGCAATTTCCTTTAGGATCAATACAGTTTTCTGAGTCTGATTCTAAAACTATCCGAAGTTAGGAAACATCAGCACTGTCCAGAATCACCCCGAGCTGTAAGCATGGCATGATTTGAAGTAGCTTGTGTCCTGCTTCACGGCAGCATTTCTCAGTGTTAGAACCTGACTGTATAAACTGGCTCTATGCACCTCTAAAGATCTATCTAGGCTCTTCTCATTTAAATAAAATATATTTTTCTCTGATAATACATATTGTTTGCCTATTTCTCATCATTATCAGTGTAATAAACAGACTATAAACTATGAACTGCATAAACTTAAAGGGAGCATTTCTCGAGAGCGTGCGTGTATGTACACTGTCTTAAACTGCAGCTTATAGATGTTCTTACTTCTTTCACTGTTCTTGCTGAAGCATTTTTTCTCTCAGCATATTAGGTCATAATTTTGACTGGTGTGACCATTACTGCACATGAACAGTGCAAAAACAGTTATAAGATAAAAGAGATGCTGAAAGTCTGTAATGTTGATTATTAATTTACTCATATGCCAAAATTCATTAAAAAATGTAAATACTCTTACAGCAAAAATGTGTGTGATTAATCTAGATTAATTAATTACAGAGCTTGTAATTAATTAGATTAAATGTTTTCATCGTGTGACACCCCTAGTAAAAAAATAAAGTGTCATGTGCAGTAATTCATAATTCATAATATAGAGTTTCATGTGCATTAATCCACAGTGTTATAGCTAATAATCCAGTGTCATCTGCAAAGATCCAGTGTGTCAAGAGCGTTATGTATAACATTCCGGGGTGTCTGTGCTGCTCTTTTTAACTCCTTATCTTGAAAGCTAACTCTGTGAGCTTCACACAAGAATTCCTGGATTCTTGTATTGTCCCATACCTGTGAATCAAGTCTATCTGTTTGCCCGGCAAAACCAAGGAATGCAGATCTGCAATGCGCCTCATGCTTCTGGTGCACCCAGGGAGACATGACAGATGAACTGACCCACCATCCAAGGTGCAGCAGACTGGGCTACGGGGCTGAGGAAGGAAGGGAGTTTGCCTTGAGTGAGGCAAGCTGGACCCAGCTGAGGGGTGGACCGACGAGGATGAGTCGGTTCTCCATCGCCGAACTGCTGGGTGGTGGGAGTTCTGAGGACGAAGATGAGGAAGAGGACCCGGGCTTCTGGGGTAGCAGGTGGGCGGGTGAGCGCACAATTTTGACTCCGGAGATTGTTGTGGGCCCCTTCGTCTCCGACCGTGGAAGAGCTCCCGCTGAAGCTTGCTGTTAAGCGAGGCAGGGGATCTGCGGTTCGGAGAAGAAGGAGACGAGGTGGCTCACGATGCTCACATCTCCAGCCCACTGACCGACTGCCCGAGAAGTCTGTGACTTCCTCCGGGACTCTCTCACCCAGGCTTGTGCCCGACTCGCCCCGTGAGGTGAGCCCCAGGCTGGACCAGCAAGCCTCATTTGTGGCCACCTTGGGTCCTAGGACCCTCCGCACATCGGCACTTGAGGCGTTGCCCCTGCCCTCTATGCGACCAAGCGTGCTGGCAAAAGAAGCTACGCAGCCTAGCCAGCCTGTAGCTGGACGCATGCTACAGCTGCGGTAGTGCCTGGCGGAACAGCAGTGCTGCATGGACAGTCTCGCAGGGCTAATCATGGACCTAATCCACTCCCTCAGACAGTGGTCTGGCCAGCCGCTGATACCAGTGAGTGAGGACCCAGAGTCCCTGCGCACATTGGCACTTCAGGCGCTGCCCCAGATGCCTACTTTTGCCACCGCCTGCCCTGCCGCCGCCCATTGCTGGAACTTTGGGTGCCCTGGAGTGCACCTTAGGAGGGGGGTACTGTGATATCCCAGTATGCAGCCGCTAGAGGCCGCCAAGGTTTGTGTTTTGTTATTGGTTGTGGGATTTGTGTTACGTGCATTTAAAGGGTTGGTGTTTATGTTTAGGTTGTCGGTTCACCGTCATATTGGGTGCTTTGTTCACTGAGTTATATGTAGGCCCCCGTGCCTTTTTGTTTTGTTGAGTTCCTGAATAAAAAGACTAAAATGGATATCTGCAAATGTGCCTCGTGCTTCTGGTGCACCCAGGCAGACGTGACAAAAGGAAGTATTTGGAATAAGCTAATACAAGCTTGGCCCACCTCTGGCTCCTCCCAGGGATCTATCTGCATAGAGATATTTTTACCGAAGATTAGCATAATAATGTTAGACCCCAAAAAATGACCCTTTATGGATGCGAAATAGCAATGAAAAACTCCTTGAGGTTTATCCTGTAAACCTTCTTAAACATTTGATAACAAATCTCTCTCGAAGTGGTGTAGTAATGGCCCTTTTTTGGCTCACAGCTGACCGACACTGCATACAAATATTCACAACCATAGTGATCACTTAAAGACACCCGTCCCTAACGATATACTCTACCTTTGAGTCAGTATGTGCTGCAGGCGGTGAGACATGCGGGGGTAAAAAAAAAATAACGTGACTGCGGTTGTTGATGACAATTCAAAAACAGTCTTAGTAAAAGTGGGTGGCCCCATTTTTCTCCCACAACCCAGCTCTGGCATTAATATCAAAAGAAAAAAATCCAAACAGTAGTGAATATAACAGGAATAAACGGAATACGAGCCAGCAGCAGACACGTGCACAGTATTATAAAGTGTAACTGCATTTTAATATTTAAAATTAGAGATGTAATGGAGAAAATAGGGTCTACCAACCCCCAATTCCATACAACGCTCCCCCCTGCCTCATCCCCTTCCCCAGGCTAGACGGAAGTATGATGAATATTAATAGACGACAGTATTCACTGTGGACTGCCTTGTGTGTTTTCAACATGAAGTGTGGTAGATTTGAGCCAGGGAAAAGGCAGGGCACCCCCGTACCTCTGCTTCAAGGCCAGAGAAAAAAGAAGAAGAAGAAAAAAAAAAACAGTTCTCAAAAGCAATCTTTTATCTGCTACTTTCTTCTCCTCTTCAAAATATTCAGATGGGCTCAAAGACGGCAGATTCCATTTGGCGGCCTCTAACTGGGTTTCCTCAGATTCAGAATCAGAATCACTTTATCGGCCAAGTACAACTGCCTGTAGAAGGAACTTGTGTTTCTGAAACTGGTTCCATACAATACAGAACACAAAGAGTAAACAACTAATATAAATACTTTAAGGTGCAGCCATTGCTCACACAGGTGTTCGGTTGCACACAGACAGCTTGTATAATCTCTATAGAAAAGCACTGTCAAGAATGAGATGCTCTGGAGCAGCTGCACACTGTGCACAGTGGGTACAAAGCCCCCCAGCACTGGGCTGTAGAGCAGTAGAACTGCGTTCTCTGGAGTGATAGAGCTCCTTGCAGTGGCGTTTGTGATTTCAGAACTAATCATCCAACATCAGTACCTGATCTCACTAATGATGCTGTGGTTGAATTCAATCAAATCCTAACAAAAATGATCTGATATCTTGTGTAATGTCTTCCCAGAAAAGTAGATGTTGTCACTGCAGTAAAGCACGACAAACTCCCCACTAATACCTTTGATTTTAGAAACAAATGCAGGATGAGCAGGTGTCTACAAACTTTTGGACATAAGAGGTATTTATTATGTACTGAACTGAAGCTAAATCAAAGGGGCAGAGAAGACTTGCAAAGTGCAGTGGATTGCAAGATACACATATATTCTATGTGTAAAAAGTTGAGGATATTTATCTGATCATTTGAAAACAAGCCCAGTCAAATCACACACTTTGTTTAAAAAAAAGTTTACACACATTATATATCTATACTGTGTTTTTGGTGTTGTTTTTGGCATTTCTTTCCACAGTAATATTACTAAACATACTCAATAAAACTAAAAATGAATAAATACAAATATCATTCTACAGTAAACAGTGATGTTCTGTTCAGTATATCAGTGAGTTCTTGTGGAAATCCAGTATTACTGTAGTTTCATCAGAAACCTAGTTTGACTCGATCAGCCCTTCATTAAATTAAATCAGGAGCTGCTGATGGAGTTTCACAATCCAAACAACGGCTGGAG
>JBBIGA010088371.1:0-11380 GCA_037576975.1 Alestes dentex | reverse complement strand
CCAAAGCGGATCACGTGGTTTACGAGAAACTGAAACTAGGTCTGGCGTGAATTTCCAGACCTGAATCAGAATCATCAGGCTCACAATGGGTTTTTCTATTCAGTTGTGGGAAACTGTATTACTAGTGAACATTATGAACATTATGAAACAATAGAGAGTTTCTTAATGAAATTATCTGTTTTTAACAGATGGAGGTGTTTTTATGCCTTGAAAGGACATGGAAAAGGTGCATCGTGTAGGTACCCCGGATAACGGCTCACTCTCGGTTTCCTTCAATCAAACGTGCAAACGTGGCTTAAATAAAATGTATTATTTTATATATTATACAATTAAACAGAATGCAATTATTAGCGAAAAGCTACCTGCCAAACAGCTCAACATATATATAAATATATGTATATATGTGCCATAGCACATTATTTTTTACTAAAATAACAAATATATTTTTTGACCAGAGGAACCCAAAGCACAATATTAACAGACCCTAAAGGTGTTACTGTAAAAGTGTAGAGCTATTAAATGTTTCGAGAATCCAACAGTGAGTGCTGCTTAAGATACCAAGAAGTTCTTGCTCCGGTCGGTCTGAGTCTTTTTTCCAGAAAAGAGGATATTTCTAGTAAATGTACCATGATTGAGCAGAAACAGGTGACTGAGGTAAAAAAAATTCCAGTGTCTCCGGTAAATATGCTAGTGACTGAGGCAAAAAATGTTACTGACCGAGGTAAAAGTGCTTCTAACTAGTGAAATATTCTGGTTACCGAGTGAAATACTCCAGTTACTGAAGTAAATATGCTAGTCACTGAGGTAAACAAAAGTTTATTAACTGAGTTCAATATTCAGGTGACTAGCTAAATATTCTAGTAACTGAGTAAAATACTCTAGCAACTGAGGTCTTTATTCCAGTGACTGAGGTAAATGTGCTAGTAACTGAGATAAATATACCAGTGACTGAGGTAAATATGCCAGTGACTGAATTGAATATGCCAGTGACTGAGGTAAATAAGCCAGTGACTAAAGTAAATATTCATGAAATAGAACTGAAACTGAAATAGAAATGCTGGTAACAAGTGAAACAGTCTAGTAATTGAATGAAATACTGTTGGTACTGAGGTGAATATTCCAGTGGCTGAGGTAAACATACTTGTAACAGAGTGAGATATGTTAGTAACTAAGGTAAATATAATAGCGACTGATGTGAATATGCAGTAACTGAGTGAAATATGTTAGAAACTGAGGTAAATATTCCAATGACTCAATTAAATATGCTAGTGCTTGAGGTAAATATGCTACTACCTGAGATAATTATGCTAGTGACTGAGGATAATATGCAGTCATTGAGTGAAATATGTTAACAAATAAAGTAAATGTGCCAGAGATTGAGGTAAATATGATAGTAACAGAGTGACATATGTTAGTAACTTAGGTAAATATACCATTGCCTGGGGTAAATATGCTAGTAAATAAGTTAAACAGGCCAGTGACAGATGTGAATATGCAGTAACTGAGTGAAATATGTTAGTAACTTGTGTAAATATACCAGTGACTGGGGGTAAATAGGCTAGTAACTGCAGTAAATATGCTAGTGACAGACTTACATATGTTAGCTGAGGTAAGTCTGCTTGTAATTGAGGTAAATATGCCAATGACAAATACATTTGCTAGTATCTCGAGTAAATATGCTATTATCTGAGGTAATTATGCTAGTTACTGAGGTAAATATGCGGTAACTGAGGTAAATATTCTAGAGACTGAGGTAAACATGTTACTAACTCTTGGAAGAATTGTTATTCTCTTTACGTTTCATCTATGTATCATCCTTATGTATAACTTTCTCTGCATAATCATTGAGGAATTAACCATCCACAGTGTGTTTTAGATGTGTGTGTGTGTGTGTGTGTGTGTGTGTGTGTGTGTGCCTAGTTTAGAAACTCTGTAATGAACTTTGTGTGACTTATTTATTCTTATTCTATGAGAGATGTTCTTGGGAGGGCGCTCTCTGCTGCAGGAGGAATGTGGGAACCTGGCATGGGATGCTGTAATGTAACCAGGTTCCTGTTATTGCGGTTTCATATACTCTAGATCCAGAAATAAACCACTGGTTAACCTTGACTCCCTTTTGTGGTGAGCTTCTTTTAAACAAGAGTCCTTTCGAATTTTACTGTCACTAACCAAGATAAATATGCTAGAGACTTAGGTAAATATTCAGTAACTGGGTGAAGTATGTTAGCAGCTAAGGTAAGTCAGTGACTGAGGTAAATATACTTGTAATTGATGTAAATATGCATCAAATGAAGTAAATAGTCCACTGACCGAGGAAAAGTTTATCTTACATGTATATGATGGTAACAGTGTAAAATAGGCTTGTAAATAAATGACACAGGCTAGCAACAAAGTAAAACAGGGCAGTAACTGAGGTAAATATGCCAGTGACAGTGAAATATGCATGTAACTGGGTGAAATAAGTCAGTAACTAAATTAAACATGTCAGTAACTGAGTGAAATATCCATCTGTGAGCCATACAAGTCCGTTGGTTAACAGAATGGCCACTTAAGCCACACACCAGTGAGGAAATATTTGCTTGTTTGTCTTCAGATATTTGCTTCCAAATCTCATATCATTGGTTTCTTGAGACATGTCAATGTGAGAAAATGTCTCAACACATCTTGTCCAAGACTGTCAAGACCATGATAGTTGAGTAAGTATTTCTGTAAGCCTTAAAGCTGTTTGTATGTGAGTCCACACTTCAGTTCCTCTTTCTCTTTGCAGAATAACTTACTCCCTAGTATCAAAGTAGTAATTGTATAAAAAGTCTTGAAACAAATAATGAAATTATAAGCCTGCAGTTTAAGAGGTTAAATCAGAAAATATCTTTGGCCTTTGCAGCTGTAAGGCCACCTGCAAAGGCCTGCTGCCAACCTCAGACACTGATATAGTTTATAGGCTGTGGTGGGTAAAAAGTTGCTGTTTGGGAAATGTGAGAAAGACACTGTGAATTAGCAATGGCTTGCAAAATGAAAAACATTTTTTCCCAAACTGTGCCTGATTAGCCAAAGTATCTGTATAGCTAAGTACAAATTGTGCTATTAAAGAATTTTAAATATACTTGCTTCTGTGGTTTCTGATGTTTGATGAACTTCAAATGTTTGATGAACTTTTCTTTTTAAGTTTTGGTTAGAAACATATGGGTTAAGATCTTGAGTTAGACCTTCCACAGTAGATTACCTTTAGAAAGTGACAAGAATGAATGAGTTTTGATATATATATTTACATTTCTAGTAAGTATGATAGATTTTGTGAGAAAAAAATATTACTCCAGGCCTAATGGTCAGAAATGTTAGTTTATCACTCTATACTTTTTTGCACATACAAGAAACCTAGAAATTATTCCTCTGCAAACCATGAAAACAGAATGACTTATGACTACTTTATAAAGGTACAGGTGCTTGCATGGTCCCTTTAAAGATTTGTGTAGGATTTCGAGTCCACTGGGGGACCCTTAAAACCTTGTGGAATTAAAGTCTATTTGCCAAAGGGAATTTCAATCACAAAGCTACAAAAAGCTTATTCCTGCATATTATAATTTGCCAACAATGGCTTTCAGAGTACTAATGTCATTCATTTGTGGTATCCTTTTTTCCCTTTTGATTTTGTTAAATATGTCTATTTTCGCTGGAAGTCTCCCAGGAAACAAAAGCAAGTGTCTGAATACTTGTTCCCCCTCACTGTAGAAAGAAGGCAAGAAAGAAGAAAACGTCTCTGGTGAACTTTGTTTTATTGTTTATTGAGCGCTGACAGCTTTTATTTATTATTGGTTAGATATCGGAAGATTGCCAAACATCTGGCGCCAGTGTGTGTCGGTGCGTTGGTGTGTAAACCACTATCTGGAAGTAGCATTTCCCTTTTCTTCCTTTCCAGAAAGTTTCCTCAGCAAACAAACGTGCTTAAAGCTCCTGTGCTACAGATCTCAAACAGTATCATTCCAGATAACAAGGATTTAATGGTTATGTTTGCTACGTCTGTGGCTGAAAGCTGCAAGTAAGTGTTGTTTTACAGTCCATTTCAAAGACTGCAGCAGCCAGGCAACCACAGCGATTACTATTTTGTTTTCTCAGCATTTCTGCTCAAGTTGAAAGACATTCCAAGGACTTTGCTGAGTCAGGAGTCCATTAAGTTACTCTTAATGAACCACGAAAACCACTTATAACAAACAATTTGTTACTTAAAGTGCTGATCTTCTGCTAAAAACTTTACAATTATCTCCTTGGCCCAAATGCAGTCATCCTCCCAAGACATGTTTGGTGTTTAGCCTTCAAGGCAGCTGTTGCTACTGTTTTTAACTAAGCAAAGAACTTTTCTCCATTTTTATGGAGGGAATTGTTTAATGTAGGGCTGCATTAAGCTATAAAACGTAGTGATATTCAGAAATGCAGAAAATTAGACATATACAATAATTTGTTCAACAATAATTTGTTCAACATTTCTCCTTATAACAGATCGAGCAACAGCTGTGGGCGCCCTCATTGTCCTCAAGCCAAGGGCAGAGCTGCGTCCCGGCAGGATCTTCCCCAGCATGCAAAATAAGCTGTGTGTTTGTTTATTTCTTTAACGAGCCGTAATCCACTCCACATGCCTGAGGCAGGGTGAGTAGGGCCGTTCTGTGCTGGGTTACCAGAGGACAAGGTGCTTTTGGGTCGTCGAACAATACATCATGGGTTCATCAACAACCAGAGCATGGCTTTTACACAACAGCGATCAGAGTACAGAACTGGAACATGGACTAGAACAAATTGAAATAAGATAACAATGCATTAATGAAACATATTAAAGTATTGGTTCAGCCCAAAATCTAATTCACACAATTTTCCACTGACCCCAGGTGTGGTCAATAAGCCATTTCTTTTTTAGAGTTCAAATTTGCTTCTTTAGTTTAGCACCAAGGTACGAGGTTAATATTGCCAACAGTCAATAGTCACCCAAATCTTTTCATGTAAAGACCTCTCCAAAAGCACTTCTTAATCCACTGACAACAAAGTCAACCAATCAATTTTAGACAACACAAGGGCCCACTAGGACTGATCTTCTCTACTAATTCACAAAAATCAGCAGTCCAGCTCTTGATGCGGTTTATAAAAACGGACCCTGTTGTTTAAAAAGCGCATGCTGGCTACACGCTGAAGTTCGTTTTTACAGCTCACAATAAGTCATACTGTGTCCTAAACCATGTGTGATGCCCATTAATGAAGTGCTGGATGCTGTTTGAGGGCCCAGAGAAGTTCTGGGATGCGTTTACGCTAAAAGATTTGTGTGACTACTGACTTCTAGTGTTAGCACCATTAGCTTCATAGCTCCAGTTCTAAAGTAAAGAAGCAAAATTTGAATGTCAGACACATCTCAACCGATCAACCACATCTGGAGGAAGAGGAAAACTGTGTAATTGTTTTTGCCAAACTATTACTTTAATGTATGAGTTACAGTTAAATTTATTACAAATAAAACACAAAACAAATTAAGTGGGGTTTTTTTTCTTTCTCTGTTCCATGATATAATAGTGTAGGCCCATGCACGTTAGAACCTTTTATTATGGCATGTTTTGGGGCTTCTTTGTAGAAGAAACAGTAAATTAATGGCAGTTTAAGTCACTTCTTAAAACATTTGATGGGTCTACACACCTCTGTGTGAAGGTAACATAAAAAGGGCTCGACACAATGCTGTGTCCATTCAACAGGTGAAAAATGTGAATTTTTCCACTCACAAAAATATCCATGACTGGATATTTTCAAATATCCATGTATAAAGAGTCATTATCTAAGTCATTATGGACCATTTCAATTTTCAGAAAGTTTTTTGTCTCCTTCAGACAGTGATGTATTAGTGATGGCTGTCATTTGGCCAATCATACCTAATTAATTTGAGGAGGAAAGCGAGATCACAGCAGCTAACATCACAGTTTGCAGTGGCCCTAACCTAGTCCTAGTCAATAAAACAAACATCATGTATAGTTAAAACTGCTTCGTTATCCAACATGTAGTTGTTCGTACTGCCAAATAATTCGGGTTTCAAAAGGTTTGAGCCGACAATGACAGTTAGCGTAGATGCTGTGCCATTCAGTGACCAGTGAGTGGCACTGCATCAGGATATGATGTTATTGTATGCAAATAAGCTTTGCAATTATTTTGGCTCCCCTATTTTTATGCCATGTGACTATAATTTGATCTTTAATGTTTATTAATGTCCACTGGTCTGGCGGGAGGGGGGGCAAAGCTATGTTTAAGCCTGGAGTTCAGCCCCAGTTCAGCTACCCCAAAGCACCCACTGTGAAATATTCAGGTTGCCGCCACTGTGTTCAAGAGCAACCGCAGAGGTCCACGACCATGGAGGGAATTTTGCCGTAGATGATTTGCTCCCGGTGGTTGAAGTAGAGCATGTTGATGGGCGACATCTTGGTGGGCGTGCAGCAGGGCCCTGCGGTGCCCCGAGGGTTGGCCTTGTTCACCAGGTGCGTGTGCGGGTACTTTTGCAAGTGCACCTGCTCACACTCACCGGAGCAGTAGTTGGCCTTGTAGCGCTTGGGCGCGATGATCCAGTCCCAACCAAAGTCCTCAAAGTCCACGGTGAGGGCATAGCGGCAGCAGCGGGACTCCGTAGAGCGCTCGTCACAGTCCAGGCCGGAGTCTCGTCTGGAGCGCTTCGGGCTCTCCGCTATCTTCACCTCTAGGAAGGGTTGCTGCAAGCAAGAGGAATAGCAAACATATGATTTGTGATAACAGGATGGGGTGCAAATTGGTGGAGTATAACCTCAAAACTATGGGATACTTCGAGTATAACCTCAACACTATGGGATACTTAAAACAAAAATGCCTTACAAGTCCCTCCTCTCCTGATTCGGCCGAAGTGATGGCCAGGTCCTTCCCGTCAGCGTCCACAGCCTTAATCTCAATGCCGAAGTTGCTCTCAGGGTGCTCGAGCCAGGCCTGCAGCGGCTGCTTCATGTCGATACTCTGCCATGGATTGGTCTGTGCATCCACGGCGAGGCGCAGCGAGCGGATGTTGGAGCGACTGTTGAGGCGCGACAGCTGCATGGACACGGTGGTGGCTTTGCGACCCAACCGCAAGTGGAACCACAACTGGGCCTTCAAGATGTTGTCTGACAGGATCTTGGGGCTCAGTGAGAACGAGCAGCAGCGTGGCGCCGCGTTACCCTGTGCCATGCCTTGTGCTGAAACAGGTTGAAAAAGTTGTACATTTACATTGTTTATCAGACACTTTTATCCAAAACGACTTCCATTCCCTAACTACAGGGGGAACAAGGGTCTTGCTCAGGAACCCAGTGGTGTGCTGAAGGCAGGATTTGAACCCATGACCTCTTGGTCTAGAGGCAAGTATCCTACCCACTGGGCCACCACCACCAAGTGGTCAATTTCACTTAGCGATTACCACTCTTCTGGATAGCCCTGAGAGGCAGCAGCAGGTCTAGACCTGTGGTTTCAGGGCAATCTGTGGATTTAGATTTGCACCCCACATCTTACGGCTGGGATTGGTTGGGCTACCTGTTTGTGTCTCAAGTAATTAGTCAGCTAGCTGGACAAAACACAGAATATTGGGTACAAATGTTCTACACTGCTGCGGTGGGCTTAAAGATTAAGCAGTTACATGGATTAAATGTATGAATGAATGTTCTACAATGGCCTAATTGTCTCTCCAGCACTAACTTGACTAAACCTGATAACAGCAAAGCTACACTGTTGGGCCGTACTGTGTTCAGATTAAGGTCAGTTATGGCTAGCTAGTCTTTGTTTTAGCTCTAAGACAATGTAACAAAAGACATTATCCACACATCTCAAAGCTACGAAAGTAGCCGAGGCCAACTGCCTTTCTCATGATCTCCCAGAAGGCTGTTCCACTTTGTTTGATCCTTTAAGGAACAGCTAATAAATCCTCTGTTCATGAGAATCTGAAGGACTCAGCTGGCATTTTCCAGACTTCATGACCAGCAACCCATTTGAGTGCAAATTTAAGTGGGCTAACTGCCATAGAACCAGGGATTAATGAACCATAAGGTTTAATTTGGTGTTTTTAAAGGAGACCAATGGACTGGATTGGTTTGGTCAGATCAAAAAGTGACAAAACAGAAATAAATAACTTACATAAACATTGTGGTTCAGGTCATTGATTAGCGAATATTTTTGCAGGTCAGGCACATGCTGGGTGTAAAGGTAGTGAGTAAAAGTAGTGAGTAAAGGTAGTGAGTAGAAGTAGTGTGTAAATGTAGTGTGTAAGATTAGTGTGTAAAGGTAGTGAGTAAAAGTATTGTGTAAAGGTATTGTGTAAAATTAGTGTATAAAAATAGTGTGTAAAGGTAGTCATAAAAGCAGTGTGCAAAGAAAGTGAGTAAAAGTAGTGCGTAAAAGTAGTGTGTAAAAATAATGTGTAATGGTAGTGTGTAAAAGTAGTGTGTAAAGGTAGTTGTAAAAGCAGTGGGTAAAGGAAGTGAGTAAAAGTAGTGTGTAAAAGTAGTGTAAAGGTAGTGTGTAAAAGTAGTGTGTAAAGGTAGTATGTAAATGTATTGTGTAAATGTAGTATGTAAAAGTAGTGTGTAAAGGTAGTGTGTAAAAGTAGTGCATAAAAACTGTGCGTATAAGCAAGCTAATGTGTGTAATTATGAGTAAACCTGTGCGCAAGGTAGTGCGTAAAAACCGTGTGTAAAAGTGTGAGTAAAAGTACTGTGTAAAAGTGTGAGTACAAGTGTGTGTAAGGGTAGTAAAAGGGTAGTAAAATGTAGTGCGTAAAAGTGTAGAAGTGTGAGTAACAGTGAGTAGAAGTGTAAAAGTGTGAGTAATGGTAAGTAGAAGTGTAAAAGTGTGAGCAGAAGTGTAAAAGTGTGAGTAACAGTGAGTAAAAGTGTAAAAGTGAGTAACAGTGAGAAAAGTAAAAGTGTAAAAGTGTGAGTAACAGTGTGTAAGTGTGTGTATCAGTGAGTAAAAGTGAGTAACACTGAGTAACAGTGAGTAGAAGTGTAAAAGTGTTCAAGTGTGAGTAACAGTGAGTAGAAGTGTAAAAGTGTAAAGGTGAGTAAAAGTGTGAGTAACAGTGAGTAGAAGTGTAAAAGTGTGAGTAACAGTGTGCAAAAGTGTGAGTAACAGTGAGTAGAAGTGTAAAAGTCTGAGTAACAGTGAGCAGAAATGTAAGTAACAGTGAGTAGAAGAGTAAAAGTGTGAGTAACAGTGTGTAAAAGCATGAGAAACAGTGAGTAGAAGTGTAAAAGTGTGAGTAACAGTGAGTAGAAGTGTAAAGGTGTAACAGTGAGTAGAAGTGTAAAGGTGTAACAGTGAGTAGAAGTGTAAAGGTGTAACAGTGAGTAGAAGTGTAAAAGTGTGAGTAACAGTGAGTAGAAGTGTAAAGGTGTAACAGTGAGTAAAAGTGTAAAGTGTGAGTAACAGTGAGTAGAAGTGTAAAAGTGAGTAACAGTGAGTAGAAGTGTAAAGGTGTAACAGTGAGTAAAAGTGTAAAGGTGAGTAACAGTGAGCAGAAGTGTAAAGGTGTGAGTAACAGTGAGTAGAAGTGTAAAGGTGTGAGTAACAGTGAGTAGAAGTGTAAAAGTGTGAGTAACAGTGAGTAGAAGTGTAAAGGTGTGAGTAACAGTGAGTAGAAGTGTAAAGGTGTGAGTAACAGCGAGTACAAGTGTAAATGTGTGAGTGACAGTGAGTAGAAGTGTAACAGTGTAACAGTGAGTAGAAGTGTAACAGTGTGAGTAACAGTGAGTAGAAGTGTAACAGTGTGAGTAACAGTAAGTAGAAGTGTAAAGGTATGAGTAACAGTGAGTAGAAGTGTAAAAGTGTAACAGCGAGTAGAAGTGTAAAGGTGTGAGTAACAGCGAGTAGCAGTGTAAAAGTGTGCGCAAACGCGAGAGCCCCTACGTTCCGTGGCCACTGCGATGATGGTCTCGGTGGTCGCCTGCTCCTCGTCGTCGTCGGCCATGCCTCCTTTCTGCTCGTACTGACTCAGCAGCTCGAGCAGCGGCGGCGCGCGGGGCAGCAGCTGGCGCACGGCCTCCCTGCTGATGTTGGGCGCGTGCTCGAGGCGCAGCAGGCTGAGGATCTGCGCCTTGATGGAGCGCAGGCGCATCAGCTTGCTCTGCTGCCTCGACTCGCACGTGGAGCACTGCTCGCCGTCCTCGGGTCCCTGACCCCGCGCGGGGGTCAGCAGGGTCAGGAGCGAGACGACGAGCACGAGCGCCTTCATGTCCTGCGGCTCTGGCGACGCTGGTCCCCTCTTTTTGCGCAAAAAGGCCACGGGTCCGCACGAGCGCGCTGGCGGTCTGCGGGGCTCGCGGCGCCTCTCCGCGCGGTTTTATAGCCCTGATTCGAGACCCCCGCTGCCCCAGACTCCGGGATTGGCTCAGAGCGGGATGATGGAGCTTGGCATGGGAGAAACTCTCCGAGATCACAGACCACAACGGGTTTTTCCCCAAAGGGTTTGGAGTGAAAGCTGATTTGATTCTTCATTTGAATTGTTTTCCACGAATTGGCAGATTTTCGGTTTACGTTTCTTATGCTTTTCTTTACATTTCCATCCAATTTCTTACAGTTCACAAAGTCAGCCACTAGATGGCGCTGTCGTCACCGCAGTGCTTTGACTTGACTTCAAACATGCCCAGCGTTTCCACATGAACCAAATTTCTCCTTCCTCCATCTCTCTTCTCTCTCGCGTTCTCTCTGTTCTCCCCTCTCTCTCTCTGTTCTCCCTCTCTCTCTCTCTGTTCTCCCTCCCTCTCCCTCTCTCTCCCCCAGTATTATATAGTACCATATATAGTATAATATATAGACACAGACACAAATGTGTAATGCTGAAGTCAGTTGACGCTCAGTGGTTTCAGATGCCCATTTTTAAAATGTTGAGTGAAACCTGACCTCCTTTATTTTTAAGTGTTTTTAAACATGTTAGCTGTTCACCTTTGCCTGAATGTCATTTTTCATACATCTTGCAGTCTTGACCACCAGGTGAGCTCTAAAAAACAGTGCTCTGTATTGAAAACTGTCCATTTCTGCATGCATACATTTTCATTTTCTTTCAGTGAACTGGTAATAAATGTGTTAATGTACACAAGAATCTATTTATTTATAATAAGCATCCGTTCATTTAACAAACCCATTAATTTAGTTGATTGTCTGATTAATCGATTGTATCTATATGGATGTGAGGTCTGCAAGGTGCCCTCCGTTCCAGCAGTGCATGGTGATCCAACAGAATGTCCACCTTTGACCCTTTTTTAAGCAAACAAAAAAACCCAACAAACCAGATCAGATCAAACTTGCCACACTTTATTGTTCCAAATGATTCGAGTCACATTTACTTAAAACATTTTCTATACTTATATATATA
>JBBIGA010088301.1:0-11382 GCA_037576975.1 Alestes dentex | reverse complement strand
AACACGGTTCACCTCACCAGTTAATTGCCAAGTTTAGTGAATGTGTTTGAGGAGGAGAACCATGAAACTCCAGGACCGGAGTTTGACACCCCTGACCTACAGGGTAAAACACTTGCTGCTCACACATCAGTTTATATGTCTGTTATAAACTCCACACACAACACAGAACCACTTTTAGACACTTCAGATGTCCAAGTTTAATCTAGAACAAACAAAACGTTCAGGTGCAGTGCTGTGAGCTTAGTGCTAAAATACTACTAGAATCCCTTAGGGATGCTATAAATTAGCATTTTTAATCTATGTTGATGTTTATGGCGTGAACTGAGGGCTGAGCTCTAATAGGAGTTAGCCAACATGTGGGTGTGAGTGTGTGCGTGTGTGTGTATTAAAGCAATACTTTAGCCTAAAATTTTACCACATTTACCAAACTCCACACTCCACACACTCCAGTTTGAGGAGAGTGTGTGATGATTATGGTGGAAGATGATGGAGTTCACTACATTAGCCTCGTAGCTCCAGCGCTGAAACTAAAGAAGCTAAAGCTGAGACAGCAGGCGTGTAGGAGGCAGAAATATCACTTTAAGGGTACAAACAGGACATAAATTCAACCACAACAGCCCACTTTCCTTTCAAACCAAAACCACAATGATGATGAGATCACTTGTTTTTTCTTTGTTGTGGTGGTCAGCTCTTCCTCTGCTGTGGAAGAGTCAAACAGCAGTGAAGTGAAATGATAAAACATCCTACGCACTTCTATATCTATCGCTTCTGTTTTTGTTTAAAATGAGCAGTACTGCAGAGCTGTGATGCTTGAAGACACTATATAAATATAGTCTTGAGCGGCCCCTCATTTCTTCAATTTTTGCTTTAAATCACCTTATTGGTACAAAAATACTATTTCACACCTGTAAAACTGTCTTATCTTTGGTATATTGTTTAGATTAATTGACAGAAATGGGAACAAATGTTTTACTGCGACAGACTGCAAAGTGCCTAAAGATACAAGGAGCCTAGATAAAAGTGTTCTAACTGCTCAGCATTCAGCACCACCAGTATACTGATCACCGCCTGATCATCTGGAATCATCTGCTCCTGTTTCTTCACTGGTTCAGGCCCTAAGTTAAGATGGTCTTTGTTCTGCTTGAATGATTCATATGTAGGTCACTGTGTGTCTTCACAAACAAAAAAACATTCATCTGAAACTGGTCAGGTTCAGGGACTGGGCTGGAAATGAGAGACTTT
Organism: Alestes dentex; assembly: GCA_037576975.1. Lineage (NCBI taxonomy): Eukaryota > Metazoa > Chordata > Actinopteri > Characiformes > Alestidae > Alestes > Alestes dentex. The sequence continues at coordinate 10,140 of JBBIGA010088301.1, read as the reverse complement.
GAAAGTCTGTCAGGAAGCCTGGAGCACTGTTCCTCAAGACCACATTAAAAAGTCTGGATCTTTGGAAGCAAAAAATGAGGAAACGAGGGTGACTTTTGTACACCTTTGCACAGAACTGTGTGTGTGTGTGTGTGTGTATATATATGTGTTTATTTTTCTAATGTTTTAAGGGATACAGTCTATAACAGTGGAGATATATGGAAGGTATTTCTCTTAAAGTGTCCTGAGAGCCCATATACAGCATTATTCACAGTTTAGTTATCCTCTGAGAAGATTGTTATCCAGTAAAATATCAATACTGGTAGAAAGAATGGTTTATGGTTTAGCATTTGACAAGACCTTGAATTTGGTCATTTTTGGGCCATATTTAGCATTTGTTTGGTATAATTTTGGTACTATGTTTAGTGCTCGTTTGGTATTTGAAAAGACATTGATTGTGGTGTTTTTTGGCACAATATTTGAGGTTTGAAAATATTTTGAATGTGGTATTCTTAAGCCATATTTGTTGTTTTAAAAAGACCTTCATTGTGGTTATTTTAGGTGCTATGCCTCATGTTTGATAAGACCTTCGGTGTGGCAATTTTTGGTTCCATATTTTGTGTTGAAAAGATTTTTGGTCTGGTCTTTTTAAAGCCATGTTTGGCATTTGTTTGGCATTTAAAAAAGAATGTGGTCATTTTAAAGCCATATTTGGTGTTGGATTGGTTTTTGAAAGGGCCTTGAATGTGGTCATTTTTGGTGCCATATTTGGTGTTGGTTTGCCGTTTAAGCGGCTCTGCTGGTGCACAATGGATGAATCACCGGCTTCACTGTTTCCGGAGCTCATATTGCTCCTGAGAGTGCACAGTAAGTGAATAATGGAGTATTTCCTCTCCCTCTCTCTCTCTCTCTCTCTCTCTCTCCACAGCTCTATGCCTCTCTGCAGAGGAAGCAGGAGGAGATCTCAGCCTTAAAAGAAAAGAACGCTCAGCTGAAGGAGTTGGCCGAGCAGGCTGAGCGTTTTGCCACCATACTGGATGTAAGTTACACTTTTACTGCTGAGTTAATCATCTACTCAGCAGCTACATCCTGAGCTCCACCTGCTTTAAACACTCCACACCCTAAACTGCAGCAACAGCCTCTGCTCTTCTGGGAAGGCTTTAGATGATTTTAGAGGCTTTAGAGGGTTTTAATGCAGCTACAAGAGCATTAGTGAGGTCAGGTACTAATGTTGGAACATTGCTTTGAGAATTTGATTGCAGAAAATGAGGTCAGGTACCGATGTTAGAGTATTGCTGTGAGAATTTGATTGCAGCCAATGAGGTAAAGTACTGATGCTAAAACATTGCTGTGAGTATTTGATTGCAACTTTGAGAGTGTTAGTGAGATCAGATACTGGTGCTGGACCATTGCTGTGAGGATTTCATGGCAGCCACAAAAGCATAAGTGAGGTCAGGTTCTGATGCTGGAAAATTGCTGTGAGGATTTGATAGCGGCTCTGAGAGCATTAGTGAGGTCAGATACTGATTTTAAAACATTGCTGTGAGGATTTGAGGACAGCTTTGAGAGCGTTTGTGAGGTCTGGTACTGATATTGGAACATTCGATGAAAAAACACCCCTCCAACTCATTCCCGAGGTTCTGAATGGAGCTCCATCACACTTAAAATAGTTACATTTTCTCATTAGAAGGATTATCTGGACATATAGAGTAGATCCACTTTATAAGTACTCCTGCACATTGTTAATTTCTGGCCACAGGACCACATATTGCTTGATTGGTGGATCATTCTCAGCACTGCAGAGGTTTCCGATGAAGTGGATGGGGGAATGTATGAGTCAGTCTTGTTTATTTAATTTACTAGCTATTTATGCAAAGGAACCCAGCTGAGAGAGACATCTCATTTGCAATGGGCATCTTAATGCATAGTTAAAAGATTTTAAGATTCATAATTTCATTATCTGAGCTAACGGACGTGTCCCCTCTAATGGGACATGAGCAAGAACATTACAAGCCAGGGCCAGTAAAAGCCTTTGTCTAATATCTACTATCCAGCAAGGAGTTTTTCGACAGACAGGGGGCGCCGCAACATCCGCATTTACTTTATTAACCTCAACAGCACATGACTCTTCAGCTTCTGCTACTCTTTGTTTCCTTTTTTTCAAGGTCCTCATACCGCAGCCTGTGAAAAACTGTGCGTCGCGCCCAGCTTCTGCACACACACCACTCACACACTGCTCCAGTGCTGAGCCACCAGAATGGCATTTTACAGCGTCAGAGGATTCTTGGCTCCCTTCTGTTGCAATAAACACACAGAAAAGAGCCTGGACACACATGCATGGGGCGAAGAGGCAGTTAGGGCCCACTGACCATGAGCCCTCAAGAATGTCTGATCATGAACCCTACTCAAGAACTTCTGACCATGAGCCCTTCTCAAAAAGTTCTGGCCACGAGGCCTATTCAAGAGGTTCTGATCATGAGCCCTTGTCAAGAAGTTCAGACCATGAACCCTACTCAAGAACTTCTGACCATGAGCCCTTTTTAAGAGGTTCTGAAAACAGCCTCTTCTCAAGATGTTCTGACTGTGAACCATATGCAATAACATCTGACCAAGAACCCTTCTCAAGAGGTTCTGAAAACGACCCCTTCTCAGGAAGTTCTGTCCTTGACCCCTACTCAAGAAGGTCTAACCAAGAACCCTACCCCAAAGGTTCAAACCATGAACCCTACTCAAACTGTTCTGAAAACAATGCCTTTTCAGGAAGTACTGACCATGAGCCCTTCTCAGGATGTTCTGACCATGAGCCCTTCTCAAGAGGTTCTGAAAATGACCCCTTCTCAAGCTGTTCTGAGAACAACTCCTTTTCCGGAAGTTTTGACCATGAACCCTACTTAAGAAATTCTGACCATGGACCCTGCAACAAAAGTTCTGAACATGACCCCTATTCACATGGCCAAAGTAGGTCCAGTGGAGAAAACATTGTGAGTCATTTTGTTGGAGAACGAGCTCAAAAAGTCATCCATGATCCAAAAAGGCTTAAACTGGAGCTTGACCTTCTTCACCTGAGCTCCAAACAACTCAGTTCTGATTCGGAGCAAAGTGATCAAGTCCCTCCAAAGTCGGCCGAAGATTCACTCTCACATAAGGCTAATCTCTCTCAGTTGCTGAACGCGGAGATGATCCAGGTGTACGGAGCATTCCATGGCTTAAAGGTGCTGATGGCCAGGCAGCCCGTGACCTCTGACCTTTCAGACAGAGGGGCAGAAGAGGCCATGTGTTTCAAAACCTCAATCAGAGATCACAGCACAGTCAGGACCAGCGTTTTCCCTCACGGCAAAACGTTCACCTCACTCACACCTGACGGCAGCTGCAGGTTCCTCTGGGTTCCAGACCAGAACTAAACTATTTCCTCTTTCCACAGATGTGAGCTTGAGATAAAACATTTGCATTCATTCACTACAGAGTGTTCAGATCACACTGTATCATCTAAAACAACACTGAAATAACATCATTTATTTCCCGTAATTAATACTCAGCATAACTAGACACGTCTATGTGCCACATCTAACAAGTAATGTGTTACTTTTGACCTAGTATGTGATAACACATGATTTGTTACTTTTGACCCAGTATGTGGTGGAATGAGTGGTGTCAAAGTAAACCTGTGACTGATGTGTCGATATGACAAATTAGTTGTGAAATTAGCATAATTTGATTAAATATAGTTGTGCAAAAGACTATTTTAATGGAACAGTTTGGCAAAAACAGTTCCACTGACCCCAGATGTGGTTGATCAGCTGACACGTGTCTGCAGCCCAAACTAGAGCTAGAACTAGAGCTACAGTTTAGTTTAGGCTAAAGTCGCTAACATTAGAAGTCAATAGCCACCCAAGTCTTTTCATCTCCAGAACTTTACTGGACACACACAGGCCACTTCCTGGTCTTCACTAAGGTGGATCAGACTTGTGGATGTGGTTTAGGACACAGTATGACTTACTGTGAGCAGTAAAAATTAACTGAACTTGTTCATTAAGGTGGATCAGACTTGTGGATGTGGTTTAGGAAAAAGTATGAACTTCAGCACTACAAGTGGCCATTTCAGACAACACCAGGGCTTCTGTTCACAAAGCAGGACTGATCTAGGGTCAGATTCCTACACATTTATGACATCACAGAGAGTGACTCTAGATCAGTGCTCCTGCTCCGAAGGTGGTTTGTGAAAACAGACCCTGTTGTGTAAAAAGGTATCCGCAGCATTCAACTTTAGTTCATTTTTAATGTTCACAGTAAGTCATACTGCGTCCTAAACCACATCCGTAAGTCTGATCCACCTGAGCGGCTCCAGAAAAATTTTGTTTGTCTTTATTTTTATTGGATTCCTGAAGGGTTCATGAGGAAGATAGTCACCCACTACCCCCTGTAACTCAGTTCTCAAATGGTCAAGGGTACACTCGTAAACAAGAGGTAGGGGTCAAAATAAGGAATGGAGTTGGGCCAAAGTGTTACAGAGACAACCACTAAGATGGACAGTGTCAGGGCCACTGGCTTGGATCTGACACCCCTGATGTAGAAGTTGCCCATGACGGACAGAAGTGGACACCCTCAGTCAGAGAATACATCTATTTATTAAAGCATGAGGTGTGAGACCCGGCAACGGGACCCTTTTTCAGCCCGACTGATAATTTTACACTATAAATAAAGTACACTTTCTTCTGTCAAGCAATCAAAGCGATCATAAAAAGAAGTGTTTACAGTAGAGTGGAGAACGTCATCCATAGGCCGGATTCCAAGCAATGCAATTTACCAAAAAAAACAAGATGTGGGCATAGTAGTCCCGAAGCATAAAAGTAGTCATTTTGTGATAATGTGCAGTTATGAATGAGAAGGGAGCAGAATTACTCCTCAGGGACACAAGATTTAATGAGCTATATTAATTAAATACAATTTAATGAACTAAACGACCTGTTAGATCTTAGAAAGGCATTTTGAAGGGCTGAACTGGAGCCTCCCTTGGGTGGGTGGATGCCATGGCGAAGTCGACTGGACATCACTGTTCTGCACTATATTGTTTCGTCCTGTTTTCCACTTAGATTAAAATGAAGTAAAGTGTGTGTGTGTGGTGAAAGGCTCTATTTCTCAGACAGGCCATTCGGCATGGCAGAGAGTCTCACACTCTGTAGAATCAAGTTCAAAACTCTATCTGGAATCCACTCTCAGCTTTCCTTCACAACGGCCACATGAGTCCAGTGTTGCTACTTCCTGTTCTGAGGCTACAGTGTTAAAGATTAACTTAAAAGATTAAAAAAGTCTTTGTTAATGAGCAGATTCCGCACATAGTCCAGAGAGACGCCAGAGTCTGTCAGAACTGAAACCCCACAGTGTCCATGAGTTCACACGACGCGCTCAGACAGACAGATGGACAGAGATGTCTGCAACAAGGAACACAAACAGTGGACATTATCATCAAAATTATTTTTATTATTACTGTTATTATTCTTTTTTAATAGGCACAGCATTTTTTAGAGAGTTCTGTACTCTTTGGTATTTCTGCAACACACTGTCCAAATTACATTAAACACAGAGGATAAAAATACACAAAGGAAGATAAATGAATAAATCAGATAAATGAATAAATCAGATAAATGAATAAATCAGATGCATTAATGTTGACTGTGGACTAAAGATGATTTACTGGACCTGGGAAATATGTTGGTATTTATTGTTATAGTGATGAATATGCCTTCCTGGGTATATTATGATTATTGGCTTCATATTTTATCAAAGAGAGGAAAAATACTACTCATAGTATTACAGAGTGTTTTAAAATATGGCACTATTTATTTCACCTGATGTCATTAAAAACTAGAAAGCATTTCTGAGAGAAGTGATTGTGCTCCATGGCTCACATAAGCTCATTTTCCAACTTGTACTCCCAAAAATGTGTGTCCATGAAAGACAAAGCCAATACAAGTGCATAGAAAAAAAACAGCTGGCTCACTTAAACTCTCAAACTAACGCAATTTACTCTCCTTAAGGCTCAATATGAACACATTTTCACCCACAGAAGCCAGGTTTTGCTCTAAATGAGCTAAATGGCTTACCTACAGCAGAAAAAAACAAGCATTCATGAACTGATTATTTTTAATAAACTATAATAAACAGAGATAGACTTAAATGATGAATACTCGGGCCCCGATCATCTAATTAAAAAGTTGCATGCAAGCGCAGTGCGAGAGGTATAACATACGTGTCGGAGTTCGAAGCCAATAACTGTAGGAGAAGTGGTGCCAAAATTCAGCCATGAAAATAAAAAAATAAAGCCTAACACCCAGAAAGGCTCTGCTCACCTGTGCGTCAGTATCGGATTAGACTATATCCCGGATCTTCTATCGTTGCATACGTCACGTCACCTGAAAGAAAAAAGACGATGGGGTGAATTCATTCACACACTAGAGGTCAGAACTGCCGTCAAAGGGTGTGGTTTCGTACCTCCTGTGGTGCCTGGCGGGGGCGCTGGTGGTCTCCTAAATAAAAGGAGATCAGACTGGTCAGATTTTGTGTGTGAAGTGTAAACAGGATTAGCGGGTTCAGATCACTCACCTGGAGAAGGCCACCGGTTGCCTGGTCGGCGTCGCTCTCTGATTGGAGTAGAAGTTCTCATACAGAACAGGAGCTGTGGACAAACGAGAAATTGAAATTATTATTAATGTATTTTTATTTGTCATATTTATATATTTTGTTCACTCAGCACTGAGTGAACAAAGAAAAAACTCTGCCATTTCTGAAGTAAATGGATAAGTGGCAAAAACTCATAGTGTATCAGAAAAACAGATGCACATTAATCCTTATGTATATTTACAGAGGGGGCAAACAATGTATGTTTTTGTCATTAAATACGCTTCCAGTGCAGATTCACCTCAAATGTACACATATAATGTCTCAATAATGAAGTAAAAAGGTGGGAGTATCATGATCCAGGGCTCCTCCTCTGAAGATCGCATGGGAACCTCACAGGCCATCAAAGGAGATATTATTGGAGCGACAGATGAGAACTTTAGAGTCGTTCCAACAAGACAACGACTACAAGGTGTAGGTCCTGAACTTAATCCCATGTAAAATGCATTCAGAATAGGTAAGTGTCCCTAAACCTTTGACAGGCAGTGTTTGTGTGTTCCTTTGTTCAGTGTGTGTGTGTGTGTGTGTGTGTGTGTGTGTGTGTGTGTGTGTGTGTGTGTGTGTGTGTCACCTGGTGCTTTATCTCCAGTTCTCCTCAGGTTAATGAAGTGCTCAATGTCCTCCTGAATGTCACACTGCTCCAGAGACTTCCTCACTTCCTCATAGAGCTACAGCCCACGCATACACACACACACACACACACACACACACTGAACCAGGGCATGCCAATGGTACATATTTAGTGTTTTAGAGGACTGTTCTCTGGCAGGAGGAGGAGGACGACTGCATTTATCAAACATATTAAAGCCTGTAAAAGGAAATCTACTGCGGCCGACACAAACAAACCAAAAATACTCGCCGACCATGGGGCTGCTTCACGGGCCACTTAAACTGAGGGAAGGATTGTGGGCCAGCAGAGGAACATTTCTGTGTATCGCTGTAGCCTGAGTTGCAGTAATACTGGCTATACTGAAGCCTGAAATTCCTTCAGCCCATGTTTACAGAAAACAGTGAGTCGTACAGTGTCAGAAACCTAAAGGTGTTGGTTTCATTTTGACACTGATTGGGACACAAAAGCAGTAACTTTACTGCACATACAGACTGGCACTATCATCCAGTAACCAAGTACCATAAACACAGAACACAAGAAATACTGTATTTAAAGTTTTACCTTGAAGTACATTTAAGACAGATACTGCTGCCTTTTCAAATCAATGATCTAGAAATTATTTTAATCTAAACATGTAAAATACTGTTAACTATGTCCATTAATTCAGTACTTTTTGGGTATCAATAAACCATAGAACACTAGTCTCTTACTGAATCAAATTCAAACGCGACGTGTTCCATTTTTTTCGAGTACAGAATTGTTAGCATAAAGACGTCCTGTTTCTCTCCTACGTCCACACAAACTACTGGACTGAGCTCTGAGCTTCTTAAAACTTCAGCCAATCACACATCAGCAAGAAATGGCACAGCCAATCAGATAACAATGCTAAGTTAGGTGTAATTAGATTTTTTTGTTTTAAATTATTGGTGTGAGGGGTCTGGTTAAGACTGAACAGATACCGATAACGATACCGCACTACCCATTCCTATCGATACTCTTATTGATCCCACTCTCTCTAAACTGGTGCAGAAAATAAAGAAGTCACATGCAAAGATAAATAAATAAATTATATGGCCCCTTTAACTGCCCAAAAGCTGATTTTTTTGGTGAAAAAAGTTTGTGTATAGTCACCTCATCGCTGGTGACACACTCCTGCGAGAGCTGGTTCAAGTGAGTCCAAACGACGTTCCTCAAGCTACTGATCCGCTCCACCTCATGTTTTTCAAACACCTGGACAAACAACATGGAAACATTTTAGTTTGTAATAACACATTATTTAGCCAAGAAAAGCTTTAACTATTGTTCCTGAAAAGAAATATCAGGACTGACATTCACTTTTATGAGAATTATGAAAAAAGAATACTTTCACTTAGTTCTTCAACATGACACAATTCCTTCTGGTTTACAGATCATTGCACAAATTTTCATTCTTCGACAGGATAATGATCTCAAGCATCTTCAAAACTGTGCCAAAATTTTATCCAGTCTAAAGAAAAGCAGAAAGTTTAGAGACTGATGCTTTGTTCTCCCCAGTCTCAAGACCTTTCTCCCGCTGAGCTGCAGGGACGACCTGGAGACCCAGAAGTCCCAAACAAGCTCCAGCAGATGAGGCAGAACTGTTCGCTGCTTGAAAGGGTGCTGGGAGGGTTTGGACACAAGTTATTTCTGAAAATTGCTGGAAAGGATGTGGTGAATCTGTGCTGCTGTGATAAAAGCAAGGGTTTTATGGATGAAACTTGTACAGAAACTTTCACATCAACTAAATTGCACTTGCAGTGAATATTGTTACACTTTAAAACGGGTGAGTTTTGGCTTTAAGTATTTCTAAAGTTTTCTTGTAATATCATTTTGAAATAGCAGCGTATCGTTTATTTTCTGCAAAATCTGAGGGTGTGTGCATTAAGTGCATTAAATTATTGAAACCAACTGAGAGTCAGGTTTATGCACTGAGTGATGAAAAAGGACTCTACACGTTTTCTCCACTTAGGAGGAAAACTGAGTCTCTTTTTCCAGTCTTGTCAAGGCAAGTCAAGTCATGTGACTCAAGTCCACACCTCTAATGATGTTTCATTGCTCTGTCATGTCTTCCACTGTGAACCTGAAACATGTCATCATGTCTTTATCACACCCTCAGGGAGACCTTTCAGTATGCACACGCTTCAACAGTGTCCAATTTTATTTCATAACCTGCTATAAACCCTGATTACATTCCACCCTGTAAGTCAGAGCTTTACTTAAAGGGACCATAAACTCAGAAAAGCACAGGATAGGAGACTCAGATGATGGAAGGATGGGTGAATGGATGGATGGATGGATGGGTGGGTGTAGCATGTAAATATTGTTTAGCTTCAAAACACACTTCTTTGTGTGTCCTACAGCAGTGTAGCCCCACCCACTCACTTAGCCACGCCCACTATAAAGCAGTGTTTCAGCCCTTGCTAAGGCACAGCACAAGGAAGCCAATGAGAACAGAGCTCATTTGCATAAATCCGTCTTAAAGTCGCAGTAACAAAAACAGCCTGTTCAATGTTATGGGGAAAAGAAAGACTGGAAAAGATAACTAAAAAATGAATGATGGCTGTTTGGTTTTACTCACCAAAAACAAAAAAAGTGTAAAAACTACAGTATAAATAAGAGGGTGAAGTAACACACAGAGTAAAAGAACAGAGGCCAATATTTTTCTGTGCCTCACCTCACACGCTTTAACATGTTCCTTCAGCCACTCCTCTCGAATCTTCCCCAACACACACACGTTCTGGTTATACAGCCGGTCTGGTCGTCATTAAACACAGAACAATTACAATATTACATACTATAGTATGGCATATACATACATACACAAGCACACACACACATATATATACACACACATACAC
>JBBIGA010088290.1:0-11382 GCA_037576975.1 Alestes dentex | reverse complement strand
CTGTGATAGTGTTCTATCATTGTGTTCTGTGATAGTGTTCTATCGTGTTCTGTAATAGTGTTCTGCAATAGTGTTCTGTAATTGTGTTCTATCATTGTGTTCTGTAATAGTGTTCTGGGATAGTGTTCTATAATTGTGTTCTGTAATAGTGTTCTGGGATAGTGTTCTATCATTGTGTTCTGTAATAGTGTTCTGTTATAGTGTTCTGTTATAGTGTTCTATCATTGTGTTCTGTAATAGTTTTCTGTAATAGTGTTCTATCATTATGCTCTGTGATAGTGTTCCATCATTGTGTTCTGTAATAGTGTTCTGGGATAGTGTTTTATCATTGTGTTCTGTAATAGTGTTATGTCATTGTGTTCTGTGGTAGTGTTCTATCATTGTGCTCTGTAATAGTGTTCTGGGATAGTGTTCTATCATTGTGTTCTGTAATAGTGTTCTATAATAGTGTTCTGTGATAGTGTTCTATCATTGTGTTCTGTAATAGTGTTCTGTAATTGTGTTCTATAATAATGTTCTGTGATAGTTTTTTATCACTGTGTTCTATCATTGTGTTCTGTAATCGTGTTCTGTAATAGTGTTCTGTAATATTGTTCTGTAATAGTGTTCTATTATTGTGTTCTGTATAGAGCTCCAGTATAGGAAATACAGGTATTATTTCTTTTAAAGTGAAGATGTAGAATCCACCCTGTGTTTGCACCTTTCCTCCAAAACTGCTTTATTTTAGGGTCCTGGCTCGGACCGGCCGCTCCTGCCGAGCCGCCAGATGATCAAAGCCCCCCCTGCAGGGAGCTCTGAGGGGCCTGAGCTGCTCACATTGCTGCCATTCCCGCCATCGCCATCACGCCGTGCCCTCCGTCCCGCTGGTAATTTATGATGAATCACTCTCTGACAGTGATACTTGTCCAGGGACGGTTGGGGGATCATTGTTCTCCCTCCCTCCATAAACATCGTATGAGGTTCAGGCCTGGTCCCAAAATGTAACACAATAAGTCTGTGTGAACAAATGTTCGCAACTTTTTACTTCCCAAGGACTCAGAAAATACTTGTGCAAAATAACTGTCCATCATTCACTTTAACAGAAACACCCACCTTATACTTCCACAAACTGCCCACTTTATTAGAAACACCAACCTTGTATTTTCACACACTGGCCACTTTACTGGAAACACCCACCTTATTCGTCTACATACTGGCCACTTTATTAGAAACACCTCACCTGATTTTTGTATATTTGATCTATTTTTGCATGTTTTAATGACTCATGAACTACTTAATGACTCATACACCTAATCTATTTTGGCTCTTCCTTTATAGAGATATTGATCTGCAGAACAAAATAGCATCTATCTGTCCCTCCCTCTACAAAGACACACACACACACACACACACACACATCTTGTGCAGGATCTAATAGTGAGATCAATAGACAGCAGAACCCAGGAGGAACCAAAGCAGACACAAGATAGGGTTTCACGGGAAGAGAGAGAGAGAGAGAGAGAGAGAGAGAGAGAGAGAGAGAGAGAGAGAGAGAGAGAGGATGGTATATGTGTATAAACACATATGTTTATATCTGTCGCCTTCGGCTTACTCACTAGGGGCTCGGACCTGGACTCTGTAAAGCTGCTTTGTGACAACCTGGTTGTAAAAAGCGCTATATAAATAAAACTGAACTGAACTGAACCAAACCATTTTTGAGACAACCGCTTTAAAAGGAGACCACAGGAAAAGAGTAAATATACCTGTTCACTCTGACCTCAGCTCTACATCCTCCGCCCCTGTATATGCCCCAATATGCACCCTGTATATGCCCCATATACACCCTGTATATGCCCCATATACACCCTGTATAAGCCCCTATTCACCCTCTATGTGTTCCTATATACACACCCTGTATATGCCCTATATACACCCTGTAAATGCCCTTATATACACCCTGTATATGCCCCATATACACCGTGTATGTGCCCCTATATACACCCTGTATATGCCCCTATATACACCCTGTATATACCACATATACACCCTGTATATGCCCCTATATAAACCCTGTGTATGCCCGTATATACACTCTGTATATGCCCCATTTACACCCTATATATGCCCCTATATACACACTGTATATGCCCCTATATTCACCTTTATATGCCCCTGTATTCACCCTGTATATGCCCCTATATTCACTCTGTATGTGTCCCTAAATACACCCTGTATATGCCCCTATATACACCCTGTATGCCCCTATATACACACTGTATATGCCCCTATATACATCCTGTATACCCCTATATACACCCTATATGCCACTGTATACACCCTGTATGCCCCTATTTACACACAGTATATGCCCCTATATACACCCTGTATGCCCCTATATACACCCTGTATGCCCCTATATACACCCTATATGCCCCAATATTCACCCTGTATGTGATCCTGGGTGATATACAGCTTTTTGAACAGACTTATGGTTTCTGCAGTCCTATTGTTTTGAGGTAAAAATGTATGGAAAATTTTCAGAAATGTTGTGTTTGTAAACTATTCATGTCATCATGATTCAAGTTCACTAGCAACACACTAGCAACCACTGGAGATCCCATAGAAACCACCTAGCAACCAAGTACCAATACACCATAGCAGCTTTTTGGCAACCACTGCAATCACCAGAGATATCATAGCAACCAACCTCAAGGCCACAGCATCCACATAGCAACCCCTTAGCAACACCTTAGTAGCAACATAGCAGCTGCCTGGCCACACCCTAGCAACCATCTAAGACACCTTGGCAGCAACTCCCTAGCAACCACACTAAACACTTTAGTAACCGCAGAGTCAAACACCTTGGATGCCTTAGCAAATACTGAGGAACATCCTTAGCAACCACTTTGTAACACCCTTGCAACCACCATAGATACCTTAGCAACTGAATAGCAGCTCCTTAAATACCATAGCAACCAATTAGGGACACCATAGCAGCAGTTTACCAACGGCAGGGAATTCCCAAAGCTATTTGTGCAGAAAATGAGCTTCACCTTCAACTGAAATCAGAGTTCAGTTGGATTTTATATATTAGTAATATTTTACTTTGGGATTTTTCAGGAAGATATCTTTTTTTAACAATACAATCACTCTAAGCTCCAACACATTTACACAACACAAGCCCCCATCCCCTCAAAAAGCCCCCATCCCCTCGAAAGTATATTTCTTAACGAATTGATTTGATGTAGTGAAATCGATCAAGCTGTGATGAAGCTCTTCTGTTTCTCTGGTACTTTTGTCTCTGCTGGGCTTCCACTGTTTGCAGTCTGTAATTTGCTCTGTGTGGAGATAAGAGCATCTGTTAAATAAATTCATATAAATGTACGATCACTTTAGCACAACGTTAATGATTAATTTTTTTAATGATTTTTTTTAGTGTTTTAGTGATCATCTCTGAAACTCACAGAAGAAATTGAAGAGACAGGTGTATAATCAGTGCTGTGTGCCTTTGGTTATACCGAGTGATGATGTTCTTCAAAGCCTCCTTTAGAAATACAGCAGCAGAGACTGTTTACTGAAACTTTACTGTTTATAAAGCATTTCTCATAACTCCCAGAGTGAAGACCACCCTGTGGAACCACTCAGAGGAACATCAGGCTTAGATTTAGGCCTAAACTCTCAGACTCACTGAGAAAAAGATGCAGTTCCATACTACTTTGTTTTCCTCCACACACTCCATTCTCTCTCACAAGGGTTTCAGTTCACTTTCACAGTAGCAGTTACTGCAGTTTATAGTAGTTTATACTAGTTATTCAATCATTTATAATAGAAACTGAATCATTTACAGTAGATAAAGAAAGATTTATGGTAGATATGGAATAATTTACAGTAGATAGTAAATAATTAATAGAATATATACTGAACAACATATACAGTAGTTACTTAATAGTTTATAGTGCATACTGATTTATAGTAGTACTGAGTTAGCAGTAGATACTGAATCATTTACGGCAAATAAAGAATCATTTATAGTTCCTGAATAATTTACAGTAGATACAGAATACTTTATACCAGATACTGAATAATTTACAGTAGATACTGAATACTTTATACAGATACTGAATAATTTACAGTAGATACTAAATACTTTATACCAGATTCTGAATACTTTACAGTAGATACAGAATACTGTATACCAGATACTGAATAATTTATAGTAGAAACAGAATACTTTATACCAGATACTGAATGATTTATAGTAGATACAGAATACTTTTTACCAGATACTGAATAATTTACAGTAGATAGTAAATAATTAATAGAATATAAATCAAACAACATATACAGTAGTTACTTAATAATTTATAGTACATACTGATTTATAGTAGAACTGAGTAATTTATGGAAGATCTTGAATCATGTATCATTTATAGTAGATATGGAATCATTTATAGTATTTGCCAAATCATTTATAGTAGATCCTGAATAATTTATAGTAGATATTGTATTATTTATAGGAGATCCTGAATAATTTATTGTAGATATAGTATTATTTATAGGAGATACTGAATAATTTATAGTAGATATTGTATTATTTATAGGAGATCCTGAATAATTTATAGTATTGTTTTATTTATAGGAGATCCTGAATAATTTATTGTAGATATAGTATTATTTATAGGCGATACTGAATAATTTATTGTAGATATAGTATTATTTATAGGAGATACTGAATAATTTATTGTAGATATAGTATTATTTATAGGAGATACTGAATAATGTATAGTGGTAATTGTAGCGTGTATAAAAGATACTGATAGTCTTTTTCTATTTTACCTGAATGTTTACATTGGAGCACAGAAGTATGAAAAGACCCAGATATTCAGATTGGAAATATGCATGATACTGAAAGATAGGCATGTTTTTCTCTGGTCTGAAGCTGTTCTGGTCCACAGCTGTGGTTTGTTTGGGCTGAGTCTCTCTCTAGAGCGTCTGTGGGCTCTGAGAGTGGCTAGATCACACACATGTGACTCGGTTTCCAGGAAAAGAAGAGGTGTGGTGAGCACGACTGACGCATCCGCCATTCAACAGCCAGCGGCCTCATCTGCACCGCGCTCGCCTGGACCCTGACACCAAACATCAGGCTCCTCTGTTCTTCTGCCATTTCTTACCATATGAAGGCGAATTGATGCGATTCTGATCAGTTTTTTCAGTTTTTGCACACTGAGATTTTCTACATTTGCATGTTACTCACTTAATATTTACTAAACATACACTCAATATTCTTTACTAACAAATACATTTACAGTATTTTCACCATCTGAGTTCCTTTATTAACCAGAAAACATTGTTTTTATCACTGTCCCACAAAAAGCCCCCTAATATAATTATAATGATAGTGATAATGTGAATCTCCAGATGAGTGTTAGATATTTAAGGAGCTATTAAGTGCTGAAACAGTAACGAGTGTTACTAGAATTTGACTCTGCATCACCAACAACCAGTTAATAGGAGTCAGACCTGCACTGTTACAGATTCTTTGTTGTGTTTCTCATGTTGTGAGATGCATCTGCAGGAGTTTTGAGGATCTGGTTTTACTGAGGAAAAGCAAGGAAACAAAACAACAGCCTTTACAGAAACACACACGGCATAACACTGTGAAATGGCCAAATAGCTCCTTATATGGAAGTTCCCCCGGTGTATGTTGGTGCTGGAGGTGTCAGGCGTCATGCTGAGCTTTGTTTGGTGTTCCTGTGTCACGTAGAACCAAAGTTACTGTATTTTAAAAACATGTAATAATAAAAACCACCACTGGGGTATAAAAACATCACAATCAAATGAACATAAAGAACAAAAATGAAGAAATTTCTTTTATTTTAGCTCAACTCTGACTTACTACTCAGAGACTTGAGATTCAAATTTACTCCTCAGAGACTCAAGACTAGACTCAGACTTACCCCTCAGAGACTGTTAACTTGACCTGGACTAACTCCTTAGATACTCAGAACTTGACTTACTCTTCATAGACTGTGAATTCGACTCAGACTTCCTCCTCAGAAACTTGGAACTCAAATCCTCCTCAAAAACTCACGACTTGAAACAGACCCAGAAATTCAAGACTCATCTCGGACTCACGCCTCAAAGACACAACTTGGACTCGAGACTCAGCATTGCCTAAATTTTTTATTTGATCTGTAAACAGGTTGAATCTCTGTTTTGGTTTGGTGTTATTTACTGACGGTTAAATTCAGGAAAAGTAAAGCTTTGCAGTGTATTTTCTAGGTCATGATCATCAGGCGAGGGAGAGTCCAGCCAGAGCCCAGCCAGACCTCCGCACTGCTGGTTCCTGCCGTCTTCACCAGTATATGAGTTCGGACTCAGAGCCAGGATCCCTGCCAGACTGAGGTCTGTTCTCCTGGCCTCATATCCTCACGCACAGCACTGTCGTGTGAAGGTATTGTCAGTTAATCAGTATCACAGTACTGACCTGTGCAAAACACAAAAATAACCGAAAAAAATTTAGAAAAATATTTTGATAAAAATGATTCTGATCTTTGGCTTCTCAAACACCCTGCCGACTGAACATAGAGATTTAGGAACTAAAATTAAGACTTTTATATAAATGTTATTGTCACGTTGTGCCATGGGAAGGAGGCGCAGACGTGGATTTGCATCTTTACTTGGACTTTATTTCCAGAACTGAACACAAAGGAGGCACCAAGCAAACCTAAACACACACAAGACCATAACAAAAACCAATCCAAACAGACAATCACTTAATTTAACCCAGACCGCTGTAACTTAAAGGAGAAGTAATAATAAAAGCCACCACTGGGGTATAAAAACATCACAATCAAATGAACATAAAGAACAAAAATGAAGAAATTACTTTTATTTATTTTAGCTCAACTCTGACTTACTACTTCGGTGTGAACTTCTCCTTTAAGTACCTTCTCCTTTAAGTACCTTCAGGGAATTTTCCGGTTGCCGCCATCTTGAAATTAAGGCACGATAAAGCACGAACGAAACTACAGCTCGTCAGTCGACTTATCGTTCCTTAATTTCAAGGTGGCGGCGACCGGAAAATTCCCTGAAGGTGCTGCCTATATAAACTGTCCTTTTAATAAAATACCTGTGCACTTTCAAAGTTCTCAATGTCTCGTTTTAAATGTCAGGGCCCTCAGAATTCTAGAAATGAAGTGTGGAGCTACTTTGAGCCTTGTTAATTGTGTAAAAATAGCGATTTATCTGCACTGGCTACGTGATGCCCCATGCCCTAGCATTATCAGCCTAGTAGAGCCTTGAGGTTAGCATCGGCTAAAAGCGCTGTATTTCGGAATGCGGGGGGTGAATGAAGGTGGGCTACTCGACAAAAGTTCATACTCATTATCATGTTTCAGTACACCCAAGGTCCATTTCACACCGAACTTCTCCGTTAACAACGACAACTCGGACACAGTGATGCAGACAGAAATTCAAAACAAGAGTCCCACACGTTACAGTTATATAATCATAAAGTGTTATCTAAATATATCTACTTACACACACACACACACACACACACACACACACACACACATAAATGTATATATAAATGTTAAATATTTTTTTAGTGCAAAGCATTTTTTGTTGTTATTATTGTTTTTAATGTTTTGTTGTTGTTATAAATATCAATATTTTTATTTGGTCATTATTTAAATTAAGTACAATATTATTTGCTAAAAAATAATAAAGGTACCTAATCACGGTAATATCTTGCTGTTGTCAGATCAAAACTTTGTATCTGCAGAAATTTCAATGCTTTGTTCTGACAAAAATAAGATAATTTAGATTCTATGGTAGAATAGTCACTCCACAGCAACTACTATAAATTATTTAGTAGCTAATGAAACTATTTAAACTATTGTATAAATTAACCATTAATTTATTCCACAGCTTTATATTATTCAGTTTCTATCATGTTATTCAGTATCTATTATAAATGTTTCTGTTTTTACTGTAAATGATTTAGTACATGTTATTAATTATTCAGGAACTATTATAAATGATTCAGTTTCTACAATAAATTATCCAGTAAGTACAATAAATATATCAGAATCTTTAAGTTTTTATAAGTTATTCAAGATTATATTTAAAATTCAATTTTTGAAGTCCAATCAGAATTGCATTTTAACCAAATAAACACTAATAACACTTTTATTCAAATGAGGGAGTAAGAACGGGTTTTTTGTGTGTGGTCAGGAACTATTTTTGGTTCTCTAAAGAGCATCCAGCTCACTTCATTTCTCCTCAGTGTAGCCTGAAGACAAACCCCTCCTCGTCATCCTCCACTGGACGGCACATAACTGGGTCACCAGCTCATTAAAATGCCCGTTTGTGAGGCGCTGGCTCCAGCAGGACAGGCTGCGGTACTACTGTGGTCTTCTGGTCTTCTGTACATTGGATTTATACTTCAGAAAGTATCAGACATGATTTAACTTCTCACAGTATCGGTTGAATGGAGTGTTGCTCAGACTAGTATCATCTAGTTTGAGTGGGAATCGCGAGGTGTTGTGACGACCTGATACTATCGATACTGTCACGACACGATATTATTGCAATTCAATTCAAGTCATGACAAGTAGATTTATTGTCATTTCAGCCATATACACACAGCACACACTAAAACCATACAATGTTCCTCCAAGAACACAACGCTCCTCCAAGACCACAATGTTCCTCTAGGGCCACAACATTCCTAAAGGACCGCAATGTTCATTCAGGACCACAATGTTACTCTAGGACTACAATGACCCTCCAGGGCCATAACATTCCTTCAGAACCACAATGTTCCTCCAGGACCACAACATTCCTCCAAGACTACAGTGTTGCTCCAGGATCATAATGCACCACAAGAACAAAACAGAAACACCACAAGACTACACAAGTGCATACAGGACAAAATACACAGAGCAAAAATGGAGCAAGAGAGAGAGAGCAAGTAAAACACAAGATCAACAAAACAACAAGACAGGAGATTTAGTGCAGTCGACATTTGAAAGAATACAGTTTTATAGCAGATACTGTATTCTAGCACCAGAGTCATTAAATGTACAAACATGCAGAATGAAGGTAGACAGCAAAAAACAAATACTGGCAAATAATAGCAGCGGCAGGACTGAGAATGTGAAGTATACAATAAACTGAAGGTGTTTACAGTGGCAGTTTGGGTGCAGGTGTCCAGAACAGAACAATTCCTGAACCAAGCCATGATGCAGCTACAGAGGATGCTCTCCTCTGTCCCCGTAGGACGTACAGATGCTGCTGGGTTTTCTTGGCGATGGAGCTGGTATTGGGGGTCCACATGAGGCTGAACATCAAGGAACTTCTCTGGAGGAGCCGTCAATGTTCAGTGGAGAGTGATCACGTTGTGCCCTCATGACGTCAATGACCATCTCTTTTGTTTTGTCCACACTCAGAGACTGCTGGTGGCTGCTGGGTTCATGACTCTAAAGACTTTGTGTTACAGAAGTCCATGCAGCGACGATCGAATCACTTTACAATTTCTGCAAGAGGTCTGGCGCCACCTTGTGGCCTTTAAAAGCAGTATCATCAGAGTGGAGGTAAGTACCAAAGTAGTCTATTAAATAATTTATTAAAATGATGAAATAAACAAACACCAACACTTGCTGTCGCTGTATCATCATAATATTGCTCTTAAAAATATCACGATACCAAACTGCTGTGATTTTTTTCCTCCTACTTCTAATATCCACCCCACCCCCATGTGACATGAAATTACTTCATGACATGAACATTGTACTTGTTGGTGGTCTCAGACTCCTGCTAAATGTTCTTGTGGCTAGAGAATAAAGAAGTAAATAAGAAAGATTAAAGAAAGGAATGAAGCAGGAATAATGAAAGAATGGATGACCTTAACGGCTCCTCTGTGTGACCGAATTGAGCTGTGCTGCTGATTTCGAGATTGGATTTCTGTTTATTATATTGTCTTTATCTTCCAGTGCTGGGACCCCTGCGGTTTCACTAGCTGTGTGTGGATTTATACCCCTGTGGAATTAGTGAATGAATGAGTAAAGTGAGGGAACAGAAACTTTCTTTTCAGCTGGAAAGGAAGTGAAGATCAGCAGGATGGAGTGTGTTCTCACTGCCCTGGTGTGTGTCATGTAAAAGCGGAAAAACAGCCAAGTAATGATTTCCTCTGAGACAGAGGGAGAGAGAGAGAGAGAGAGAGAGAGAGAGGGCTAAAGAGCTGTGTTGGTCTTTTAAAGTTAATCACACTTCCACATTTCTCTCTTTTTCTCTCCTCTGAGACCTTCGTGTGACAGGCGGATGAACCATTCCGCTTGTGCGTTACAGCTCCAGTTTAACTTTAGTTTAAGCTCCGGATCGTGTTTTGTGCAGACAGGTCCATCTGAAAATGAGGGAAAGAACCGAGACCTGGCTAAAGTAGAAAAGAAGAAATATCCAGAACAAACCGAGCATCTAAAGACAAGAGAACCAGGAGCAAACAGTGCAATAATGCAACAATGTAATAATGTAACAATGTGACGGTGTAACAATGCAACAATGTAACAGTGTAACAATGTAACAATGTGATAGTGTAACAATGCGACAATGTAACAATGTAGCGATGAGAGACGTAACGATGGACCAAGTTATTGATGAAACAATGTAATGGTATAACAATGCAACAATGTAACAGTGTAACACGTAACAATATAACAATGTAACATGTAGCAGTGTAGCAATGTAACATGTAGCAGTGTATGAATCAAAGCATAATGACGTCACCATGCGGATGTGGAAAGAGAAAATAAATGAATTCTGATGTCTGAAATCTCCTGCAGGCGGTTTGGGAGCAGCTCGGAGAGTGAACGGCAGCCGCCAAACAATACTCACGCCAATTTTCTTTCCTCCTCTGGTCTCACCAGCAGGTTTCACCTCAACTGAACACAAATATCACTTTTCTTCAAGCTAATTTTGATCTAAAACTATGTGAATATTGATCAGTGAACCCAGTAACCCCAGTACTGAGGGAGGGGGCAGAGTCAGAGACGAGGACTGTGTTGTTTTGTACCAACACCAGGTCTGATCTCTGGAGAGGAGGACACAGCTGGGGAAACTGTGTGTGTGTGTGTGTTTTGGATTTTACTAATGAAGAGAAACACCTGAGTTGACAGGCTCTTCCTCAGACACAGCAGGTGTGTGTGTGTGTGTGTGTGTGTATAAAAATGGATGCATGTGTGGTTGTGTAAATGTGTGGATGTATGCGTGTATGTGTGTGTGGGGGCAGGTAATGGTGTGTTTGTGTGTGTGTGTATATGGATGTGTCTATGTGTGTGTGTGTGTGTGTGTGTGTGTGTGTGTGTGTGTGTGTGTGTGTGTGTGTGTGTGTGTGTGTGT
>JBBIGA010088229.1:0-11385 GCA_037576975.1 Alestes dentex | reverse complement strand
TATATATATAGAGCATTTGTCGTACAGCATTGCTTATTATATAAGTCATACAGCTAACAATGTACTTGTTAGCTACATTAGCCTTGTTGCTAAAGCTCAGAACTAAAGAAGCAAACTTTGGGAGCCAAACATTTCTTGGCTGACTGACTAGATTTATGGTGAGAAGACTGTTTAAATCAGGTTTTTCATTGATCTACTCCTCAAAATACAGGAGGATCACAAAAACCACACAATATGTAGTGACTGAAAACCACTAAGAGATAGAGATCTAAAGCCAGATCACGTTCTCCCTTCACTGTGGTCAGATTTTCAGCTTAAAGTCTCTGAGGATTCTTAGATAATGCATGACGCTGGTTTCTTCTTTCAGAGTTCGGCCATGAGATTGGGATAAATGATACATTTGACATTAGAGATAAAATCCCATTGTGCTCTTACCACGCAAGTACATAAGTGTGTGTCCCGATGTGTGTTTAGGAGCATGGTGTGTGCATGCGGGCCCACGGGGTGGTTGGGAGGTTGTGCTGTTGACAGAGGGATGGCGGGGGTGGGGGCAATTGAGGGTAATTATCAGTGAGATGGTGTAGTCAGGCTGAACAGTGCTGGGGCACCTGTCCCATACACACAGATGACTGATCCCGGGGCTCGGCCTGACACATACTTGGTCCTCAGCCAGCCTCTTCACAGACTACTCTCTCTAACCCTCTCACTGACTCTCACTCTGCAATACACTGAAGATGACATGCTCTCTAAAAGTTATATGCATGAGGTCTTATCAGTGAGGGGTGTCTCTCTGCTAAACAAATGGTCTCAAAGGCTCATTATATCATCTTTTATCATCAAGCTGTCAAGTCCGGTTAATCAGCACAAGATGTGGACTGCACACACGTGTGCGCGCGCACACACACACACACACACACACACACACACACACACACACACACACACACACACACACATTGATATTTTTAGTCTTTTCCCATTCACATTTTACACCAAGTTGTCAGTTTATTGAAAACACCTAACTTTTATCTATGTACATTGACCATTTAAGCAGGGACACACTTCATTTTGGCACACTTGGTAGGTATATAATTACATACAATTTTTCAGCTCTCTTTAGGGAACACCCCCAGGAAGTGTCTGTGATAAGTGGCCAGTGACTGTAGGAACAAATGACATAATAAGCTGGCAACTCAGCAGATAAGGTCTAAAGACAGGATGTGTGGACCTGACCTAGGACAGTTTAGATATTTCCAAAACCTAACACACTTATTAACACTTATTAACTGTTGAATTTGAGCAGGGTAATCACCAAACTATGCTGAACTATGGCCACCTGTAGGACTGGAACTAGACACCTCTGACCTAAAATTCTGTAATACCTCTTCACATTGATTATATGCCTTGCTGTGCTGTTGGCTTTGCAGTTACCTACATGTGTGAGAATCCATGATGAGTTCCTACCCTCCTTGGATATCCTAAAAACATTAACTGTTGTTGACCTATTCAAAAGTGACTTCATTTTACTACTATGTGCAAACAGTACATCCTGCTGATAATGTATGCATGTGTGGAGGCCAGCGGCATATGCATGCCTTGCTGTTGTATGAGAAAGGAGCAAACCGAATAGAGCTTTTCACTGCCAGAGACTGTTTCCATGTTATGGTACAATTAGGCTTTATTCAATAACTTCAATCGTGCCTGGTTCAGAGATCAAGTGGAGAGATTCAATAGAGCGTTGCTCTTTACTCCAAGGTGGTTCCATAACATATGACTTCATCAATATAGCATGAACAAGCATGGGTGACCTCAGTTTGGTCTCTAAACCTGATGTCATCTTGGGTCAATCCCAACTACAATGAGCGTTTGTGGCCTATACAAATCCACGGATACCCAGATAACTTGCTGATATGAGCTTTAGAAGCCCCAAACGTCCTGCATCACATGTCTGAGGAAACATCGGAGGAGGGAAGCAGGTTTAGTTGGACTAGTGGTTTCTGCAGGACAGGTTTTCACTGCTAGTCACTACTAATGTTGAAGTAAACCGGACTGCCATGGAGCTATGTGCATATCTGTATTTTAAGATGTGATTAGTTAATAGAAATTGGGAGACACTATTTTGATCATATTGTCCTGGCCAACCCTGGTCTTACAGTCCCCTTGCTCTGCACACTTAGATGTTTTCCCTGCTCCCAACAAGCCTAATTCAACCCATCAGATCATTAGTAATCCTTAACTAAGTTGCAGAATAGTCTAGGTGGCTGCAATTCTACCCATCTAGACAGCTGGATGACTTTGGGACACTCTAGCCTGTTAAGCCTCATCCTCAAATGATGACAGTCCACTTCATGTCTAATTAAAGTTCACAGTCCTTGAAAAAAACAGTCATTGTTAACCATTTAAGGTTGCTGTTTATTACTTTACAGCAGAACAGATGAAGAGGATTCTGTCCTGGACAGGGGAGTCTGTAATCACTAATGCTTATCTGTAGGCGGAAGCAGTTGCATTTAAGTTCTTGGCCGGCTCCGTGGAAATGTCTGGATGTGCTGACTGCATTATCCACTAAACAAACGGCTAACAGTGCTAACCAAGCAGTGAATGTGGTCCTTTATCAGCAAGACAAGATTCACCAGGTAGATTACATAAACACATCCAAGCCCTGTCAGCATGGTATTTTACTTCTCCACTTCATTGTTCTTAAGTTTTAAGTGATCAGGCTTGAAGTGCGGGTAAAACAAGGACTGATGCCTGAATAAATGTTAACTAAACATAATAACTTGAACTGGTTTGTGGTTGCAGACTTTTTTTTTTTTAATGAGGCCCCTATCATTATACTGCTCACATGTGTGGTTTGCTATCTCTCACATGGTACCTTGTTATAACCACTGGAGGGCACTATATCTACCACTCCCCCAAAAGCCTTTATTAAACTCAAATTTCACCTTCAGTTATGAGAAAATATGCTCCCACAGACTTATTACTATTTAAGTTTTTTATGTAATGTGGGGGGCTGAGAGGCAGGCTGAACATGCAGAGGCTATCCAATACTCATAGTCATCACAATCATGGATCGGTGGGCAGAAAAGCCATAGCACACAAGGTAACTGCATAATTTGTTTAAAACAAGAAAGGGTCAAAAACACTGAAACACCAAAGAAGAGACACGGCTCTTTGGGGTGCATGAACAGAGTAACAAACTCTAGAAACTCTAACTACAGGTATGCATGATAGGGCGGAGTGAGACAGTTCAGCTTGGACAGGTCCAAATGAGGCCTCTGCAGAGGGCTGAGTATGACAAAACCCCCACCTTAAAGTAAGGCTCCCAAAGCATCAGACAAGGATGAACCCAGACCATGGTGGCAGACAGCCAAAACAGGCAGAAAGTACAGAGGGGAGAGCAAAAAATGAATAACTGACTGACGTGCTTTTCACAGTAAATACACAGTTGAGCAGGAGGCGATGTCAGTGGTAGAAGTATGGTGTCTTGTAGAGATGTTCAAAACTGTAATATGTATCTTCATAGTATGGCTGTAAAAACACACTGTTTCTTTTTGTGTTTTTTATAACCTCCTCACCACACACGCTGCCCACTTTTTAAACGATTCCGATTTGTGATGGTACGTCCCATCCCATTCTGCCCCATCAACCCTCTCCACTGTGTTTCCTTTTCAACTAAGCTCTGTTTTAGAATAACTGTGGGCTGACATCCAAAGTGGTGGTCTACATGACAGCTTGGTGAAGCAGGGACAGCACAGATTTATATCAAGGCCAATGCAAACAAACCACTTATCGCAGTCACAGAGCTTGCGCTTAGCATCAGCTCCACTTGATGTTTAAGCTGTTAATGTGGCCTGAGTTGGTTCTGCTCTGTGCCAAGCTGGATGTGTGACACTAATCAAATTGTGCAACTGTAAGAGGGAGTGCTGGTGCCACTGCTCCAGCAACGTCTAAATAGAACTCACCATTCCATCTCAGTCCTTTGATGTTACGCACAAGCAAAGCCATCGCATTTCCTCTTTTTTCAGTTTGGAAGCTTGCTGGCTGTGCAAAGTCTCTAGGGGTGGCTCCGATACGTGCCGCAGCCCATGCCCGAGACAAGCTGGAGACGAGCCACATACTTTCAGTGCCTCTTGTTGTTGCCACGGAGCCTAAAGGGACTGTCAAGTGGGTGTTCATAAATGTACTTGTTTGAAGCGTGTATATCTGTCTTAAAAACGATGACGGATGAGGAATTAAGACTTAAGGCAGCACATCACTAACACAGTGTAATGGATGCTTTACTGAAATTTTACCACAGTCCTCTATTATAATAGAGCAACCAACAACTTTTCTTCAAATACCCAAAAGGCAACAATGTAACTGATAGGGTGTAGCTCTGCTCTCCGCCCAATATTTAAGACAGGTCAATTACGTTGACAGAAGCTTGTTATAGCTTAATTAACCCTTCATTATTGTCAACTTATTACTGTGTCAGACATTGTTGTGTCAAGGCATATTTGGTCATTTTTTCAGGTTGCTTCATGATTTTAATTTGCAACTAGACATCTCATGATACCAGTTTCTCTTTTTCAGTACTAATATTGAAAGTTTGCTTTTTGGCCCATATAAAAGTACTCCCCTTAAAAATTAGGCATTTGTAGTTGGGTGAGCTTCTAAACATAATCATGCTCAAACTGTTCTAACGCTGTACTAAATTCAATGGCAAATATTTTTCCTATTCTGCATTCCTTTGGATAAAATGTATATAATGTAAATTACACAGTGATGCAGTGCTGGAGTATAGAAATTCAATAGATTTGAATGCTTGATCAAGATTTGAGGCATCTGGAGGCCACGTCGACACCTTGAACTTGGTACATCAAATCAGGACAGCTTCTTCCATGTGGCTCTGTGGTCTAGTTCTGATGCTCACAGGCTCATTGTGGGTACTTTCACTGCTGAACGGGGGAAACCATGGATATTCTGACTAGTCAGCAGCTAGGCAGCCAAAATTCCAATCATCAGTACATAATGTGTTCTCACATCTTTTATCATAGCCAACATTAACATTTTCAGCAATTTGTGCTACAGTAGCTCTTCTGTGGGATTAGATGTTCTGACCAAGTCATCTAGCTGCAATTGTCAAAGTCACTCAGATCCTTAAGCTCACACATTTATCCTGCTTCGAACAACTTCAAGAACTGACTGTTCACTTCCTGATAGATTATCTATAGATCATAACTGTGAATAAATTATCCAGTAAGGTTAATATAAACGCTAATATAAACCACAGTAGATTTAGGATTTGGATTTAAGTTGAAGTTAAGGTCAGGGTGTATGTTTAGGATTAGATTTAATACCTTAAACTGCATGTAATCTATTTAACGTAATGTTCATCTGCATTTAAAAGATAATTAGTTGAATGTTAGTTAAAGACAAGGCGAGCATCTACAAAGCATCTCCAATTGACCATTCAAATAAAGTGTCGCCATACTTTATTTATTTTTTAACATTTATGATATTCTGATTGCCCATTTAGCAGATGATACCACAATATCATTTTGAGTTCATATGACCCAGATATTTAGTTTTCAAGATCAGTTAAAAACAAAGTGAGTGTCCAGAAAGCATCTTCAAAAGAGCAATGAAATAAAGTGGTTACAGCTTCTGGATACATCTATGACACTTGATAGGTTCTTAAGAATTCAAACTTTGCTTCCTGACACCCCTTTCCTCTTTTTTTGTCTTACGACATGATCTTTCTTCTGTTTACAGTCTTCTTGGAAATTCTGTCTTGCTCCATTCATTCTCTCAGAAGTTCATTGTCATAAAGCCTAAGGATTAGTCTTGTATGACACATGCATACAACACCACTGGCAGTTCAGGAGCCCTGTTACTGTGTGTGTGTGTGTGTGTGTGTGTGCATATGTGAGAGTGTGAGAGACGAACACTCTCACGCACTAAGCTAGCGTGAAGCAGGTGTCAACAAATGGTCTTCATTTGCTAATAAAATCTTTTGGCTCCTTGCCAATAGCCGTACATTTTCTTAGACATAAACACATTTCTCTTCGATACTTATATGGGGGATTACCTTCTAAAACTGAAAGTGTTTGCATAACTTGTCATGCTCTGTGCTTTCATGATATCCATTTGTGCTACAGAATTCTTTACATCCTTGACTGTCAGCTATTTGTAGCTAGTTAATGTGCGTAAAAGATTATAATTAAGCGGGGTTACAAGTGTATGTTTGCACTAAAGGACAGCCAAGTCCTGTCGTTTCTGTTTCTTGTCAGGTGTGATATAAATCATCTGTGACAGTTACAATAAAACCTTTAGAATTTCACTGCCTCATCCACTTTTGTGTACATTAAAAAATATACATATTTCACCGGATATTCACTAAGCATTCACAAATGTTTTGAGAACCCATCATTGTGGCTGAAAATCCTTATCTATCTTTACAGACAATCTGCTCTCACAAACAATTCCTTGGAGTTTGATGAAGTCACGAGGAATCTGATAAAAAAAAAAAAGATGCAATGATTATTGATTCAAATAGTAGCAGTCCTAACCCTAGAACTCGAGATGTGAACATGTTTGCACACATTCCTGAAAATGTATTGGAATCCTTGCCTGGTTAAAGTGCTGAAGCTAGGCATGTGACTGATTGGTCCATTAATACGTGAATAAGTGTTGAGTTTCTTAATCCTTTATTTACAGTCGGTGTTAAGTTTGCCGTGACTTGATGACTCACAGGTAGATCTTATCAGGTTTGCACTGTTGGGAAGCCGAGTTGAGCAACTCTTCCGGAGCAGCTAGACGCAGAGAGATACACTCCCACATTGAAATATGAAAAAGCATGGATGTAATACATACAAGGTTAATGTTTTTCCATTTTAGTCACATTAGCTTTCAGTGTAAAATTGATGCAATCTTTGGGCCCTAAGACATGCCTAGCTTGATTGCCTTTAGCTGAGAGAATTTGGCACGGCAAAGACTGGTTCAAGTCTTGCTCGCTATGGAAAATGACTGAAGAAATTCTTGAATGGAAAATGCACATCTACCAGCAATGGGGGCAGCTGGTCGCGCAGCGATTAGGGCGTTCCCCCTGCGATCATGAAGTCGTAAGTTTGATTCCTAAGACTGCTAAGCACCTCTGACGTACACTGAGCAAGATATCGTCCCCACACACTGCACCCCGGGCGCTGTGTTCCTGGCTGCCCGCTGCTTCACTTGGGGAATGGGTTAAATACAGGGGAGGAATTTCATGCTGTTCACACTGTGTGCTGTGGTGTATTCACCTATGACAGAATGGTCACTTTCACTTTTCCACTTTTCAGAAGAAGTTGCACTTTAGTTCACAATACTGAAAATAACCTGCAGAAACCTATAGTCTGCAGCTGTCAACAAATTATGGTATTGATGGCAAGGACAAGACTTATGAGTGGGAGGCATGCAGGCTGACTCATCGACGCCACTCCACCCTTCTTTCCAACGGCTAGCCTGCTGCTGGACCAATGAGCGAAGAGTAGCATGAGTTTAGAGGGTGGAAGTTCTCCATCCATGAATCAGAGCCAGGCTGGATATGTAGGCTGTTGGAAGAACTAAAAGCCTCAGAGAGCAGAAACTGTATGTGAAATCAAAAGATTAATAAAAATGCATGAATGCCCAGTTCGAGGTAGGGCCGTGCTCAGCACTGCACAGAAATATAATCATTCTACAGTTGTTGCCAGAGGTCCTCACCCACCTTAATCTTATCTTTCATTAGATCTTATAGGTGAGTCATCCTGAGGCTTTGCCTTTAACTCTACCCCCAAAGTGTTCATGTGTGCAAGTCCATGTTGGGTAGTAAAAGGTTTCCATGTAGAATTGGAGCTTTCCATGCTCTACTGTGTTTTTAATCACTATAAAAGAGGCACAGTACTGCCTTTATTGTATGTCCTGCCATCGTTTCTGAATGGGCATGCACATGAATTAATGTCACTAAAGGCTTGATATTGTTTGGGTTCATCAAAGTGTCAGTGATTGGTGACTAAAGCATGAGGCTTATTCCTCTTGTTATGTTTGCTTGCTCAAACTGGCCTTCTTTACATATCAAATAAATAACAACCATATTGAGAGACCATTGAGAAACAGCAATTAAAAGTTTAAAAGGTAACTATAGCTTTAATCTCTAATGTCTGTATCAAAGTAAACAAACCTACGACTACTCCTAACCATTATGGTTCCATGCATACTTTCTGATTTACTAGCATTATTTAAGTAATAGACATTCATGAGAAATGTACGTGTTTATTGCTATCTTGCACTTTCCTAAATGCACTTCACAAGAGAAGATGCTGTGTTGATGTTTGCAGGACCCTCATGTTTTCTGGCTGGGATTTCTGCCAACCACTCTAATTACAACTGGAAATGGAAATTGCTTTGAAAACACTGGCGTATGAATATTGTTACATATAATTTTCCAGTAATTATTTGGTGGTTGATATGATCATATATTACATAACTTGGCATGGGAATCAGAGAAACAGGCATGTACATTTCTTTTATTTCTGTACACAATGACACACTATCATTTTTATCTGTATATACTTACAAACTACACTATTTTAGCAATTTGCAAACAATCAATTTCACTCAATTTAAATGAAAATGAACTGAAAATCACACAGCACATTCTACAGCTTGATTTGAACTTGACTTGTCTTGTATAGGGAGTACATAAGTTCCCACCAGTAAATGATAGCTCTCTTAGACTCCTACACATAGACCCAGGCCCAGGTTCAAACTCTCCTTAATTGGTTTTAATGGGCTCTGGACTATGAGGTACTTCCTTTGCGTCTGCGAGGGGAGGCAGGCGGCTTCCGGTATCCGAGTCTCCATCAGTTAACCTCCTGATCGTTAACTGAGGTGGCTGGAGACCTGCATCAGGGGGCCTTTTAGCCTGTCACGGCCTGAACTTCTGTGGCAATCGGCATGGCTTTGCCATGTCTCTTCTCAGGAGAGACAGGGGAGCAGGGTTTTCCCCTGATCTCCACTCTTCTCTTTCCCATGTGCAGAGTTGTTTGATGTGCACTGGTGCTGTTGAGGATGTGGCAGAGGGAATTGCGATGGACCGCACAGAGAGAAATGACATGGAAAGCCAGTTTTAAACAGCCATTCTCTGACCATTGTCCCATGTCTCCATGTGCTCCATATCTCCAAAATGATAAGGAATAGTTTTAATTCCAATTATGTTTTTGCAGTCATGTATGAGCTGGTCGTTTTTTGTAACAATAACAATATACTAAAGTATCATCATAAATTAAGCTATTATAGAGGTTTGGCACGGGGGGCACCCTCCTTTTACTCGAACATACTATACGTTTCCATCTCTGCCTTAAGTTTCCTCAGTGTTCCTTAGTCCTCTCTCAGCCATGTCTCCGTTCATCAGGTGGGGTTTGGCTTTAGAGCTCAAGTACAAGACATCCAGACATCTCTCTTCTATATTCATATTTTCTTTTTCACCTCATAATGTTCTTCACATTTTGGTTACTGCTAGCTTCATGGTAATGTGATGGCGTGATTAATGAGCATGATTGCTGTCATCATTACATTTGAGTATGCATGAGTGATTAAGCATTAGCTCCTAGAAGCCAGCAAGCTAGATGTGTCATTTTTGCTGTTATCTTTACATGTACTGTATACCGCTGTGGGCCGTAACATAGGAATACAAGGGTACAGGGAAAACAGTGCAATAATCAACAAATCAACAAATCAGTTCCACATTTTTTTACAATGTGAAGTTCTGAGGGCTTGATGAAGTTAGATGAGTTATTTTATGACATCTAGACCTTTTTGGAACAAGGCTGGCGGGTAGTTATTCACTCAGACAATAAACTTTGCTTTGTCACATATTTACCATTTTATTCACTGGAATTATGAAACTCCTTACCTTTTCTACATCTCTAAAGCCAGACAGCTTATAACACTTGCAGTCTTATCCAAAATTGATGAAATGATAATCCAAGTCTTATTACCATTTTCTGACTTTACTATCCATCTTCAAAACATCATAGCACAGGAGAGCATTTACTACTCTGACAACAAGCTACCTAACTCCTTTTAATCACTTCAAAATGGACTATCATCAGGTGACTAGATGGTCTAAAATGACCTGATACATGTTTAGGATGGATCAGCACTTTTCTAGATTATGTCCATACATGGGAAGGAATTTGATGATGATTTATTTGAGAGGAAGCTAGAGGTCAGAGATCAAAGATGATTCCGACTAATGACAGGCCTTGGTTATTATTCAGGTGTGGCTAATGATAAGATTTGCGCTGTGCAACAGACGTGTCCTGCTTTATCCAGCACACGTCCATTTCAAAAAGCCATTAGTGGAACCTGTGCAACTATTGTACTGCTAAATGCTGTTCCAAGGAAATCATCCTGGCAGTGGCTAATGGTCTCCCATTCTTAAACACCTTGGTTGAGGAAGTTTTCTCATTTTCACTGATGGCTCTATCTACTTTCACCATATAGGAGTGGTTGACACATTGTCAGGGCCTTGCAGATCCTCCTTTTTCCGCCCTTCCATGAGGACTTTGACCTTCATGAAGCTTTTAACAATTCTCACTCCTTCCTCCTCCTCCTGACCTGGCCTGCTGTACAGTTTCCTGCCTCTTCCTGTACAGTGTTGCCTTCATGCCAAGCTCGTCACAGCGACACCAAAGGTCTGCTGTTAGTCTTGGGACTGACTCAACCCAAACATATCCCTCTCTCCAGTGAGTCAGTCTATGGCTGAGCACCATAAAGGGCATGCTGGGTGGATTTAAGGTAACAATATCTACCTTCTACTGATGGCTATCAAAGCTTATATGGAGTTGGAGTTTATCACTCTGGAACTTGGCTATCATTGAACTTTCATTTGTTTTCTTTAATCAGTTTTTCTTTTCACTCATCTGGCACATGCAAAGCAATGTGGATGGCCCAACATATTGTTGTGGCCATAGGAAAACTCCAAAACCATTTTCCATCTTTTTTTTTAATTTAGTTTATGCTGTTGTTTGTTTATGTACATTGACAGACAATTCGTCAGTGTCCAAAGAGAAAACCATGTATCATAATTTTTTGACAACATATTTCCTTTTTTCCTGAAATGTTGTTACAGATACTGTATTTTCTTTAGAAAGTGACAAAGTAAATATAAAGTAACAATGTTTTTGCTTATGAATTAAGCATTCATCAACATGATGTTATCCAATGACAGTAACAATAAAAAAGTGCTGCAAAGTGCTACTTGAGTGATACACCGGTTCCTTAAAGCACAGTGTGTGTGTGTGTGTGTGTGTGTGTGTGTGTGTGTGTGTGTGTGTGTGTGTGTGTGTGTGTGTGCGTGTTTAAAGAACTTTATAATCTTTA
>JBBIGA010088180.1:0-11389 GCA_037576975.1 Alestes dentex | reverse complement strand
AGTTAGGCTTTTTTTCCTGCTCTCGCTGTGTATCTCTCTCTCTATCTCTCTCTCTCTCTCTCTCTCTCTCTCTCTCCCTCTCTCTCCCCCTCTCTCTCTCTCTCTCTCTCTCTCCTTGAGGTCGATGTCATACGTCAGGGCTCATAGATTCCTGGAGCAGCGTGCAGCCGTTAGACACAGCGAGTTCTGGGCTGTGCTGGACGTCCGTGTCAGCTGAGCTGAGTTTGTGGCTCGGCTAAAAAGGGCCTCCAGCCCACCTCAGCTAATCTGTGAGGGGCTCAATAAAATTAGAACTCAATAAATGCTCATTGCCTTCATTTAGTGAATATTGCTCAATAATCATAACTGTAGTTCATTCCTCATGTATGCAAACTCAGACTCACAAACAAACACACAAACATACTCATACACAGACACACATATAAACACACACACACACAAACAAACACACGCACACACTTACATACAAACCCATCCAAATAATACGTTTGGAAAACTCTGAATGTTTCTTTTCTGTTTTATACCTTTATTGCATCGTGTCACTCTTTCTTTAATGTAATGTTTTGCAATGATTTTTGTATAAGATGTTCTTGTTTTTTTTGTGTCTTGTCCCGTTTATTTGAGGGCACTGAGCCTCTTATTTACAAGCAGCAGTAAAAATAATGCAAAAATATAATATTTACATACATATTACATCCTTTTCCCACCTACTTTATGACAAAGGTCCAATATTATGACCAGGATGTATGCATATGAATTTATTTGCATGTACTTTTGGGCTCGGAGCTGACTTTATAGGGAAATTCCTGCAATTAACCTTTATTATGAATAGAGAGGATGGGAACCAGACATCTGAAGAGTTTAATGCCTCTAAAAGCTCCTTCACTGAAATGTTTTACAAAAGATAGTTACGGACACACTGCCTGGTGCCTGTGACATTGTTTTGTGAGAAGATTTTGGCCTAAAAAGTATCGTTGCTATCAGAACAAAACCTAAAATCTACTAAATGGCAAAAGAAGAAACACCCTTCACTTTAATATAAAAATGAATGGGATGCCTGACAATTACACCAACAGAGACTTTAATGACACTGCGTTCATATACATAGACTTTAATATGGAGTTGGTCCCCTTTACAGCTGCTATAATGCTCTGAACTTTTCTAAAACAAACTAGATAAAACATGAACACCCTGCAGGGGCAAGTAGCTTTGGTTTTATATTTGATTTGATTACGTTAATGTTTAAGTTGAGATTTGCAGAAATATTTGAACTGTAACTGTGTAACTGTGTTTAAAGGAACACTGCTGTTAAAAAGTTCCTTATTAGTTTAAAGTGTTTGCAAACCAAATGTTTTTGCACTTTTGTTCATACAGCAGTACTTTAACAATAAAAGGGAATAATACAGTACTTTTGAATTAATTATTTAATTTCATTTTAAACTTTAAAAATATAAAGGTAAACCCGCATCCGTACTGTACAGTTTACACTGAACTCCTGTCTCCTGCAGTGCTAGAATGTAAATACCGATGAACACTCGAGACGCTCCACACTGAAACTGTTCTGATGCTGAATTCTGGACTGCAGCAACACAGGGCAGCAGCCAATCAGCAGCAAGGAGAAATAAATAACGCTCTCGGATTGACTACTTTCAAACCTCCTGTCTCTGAGTACAGCGGTATTTCACCGTCCCAAGACGCCTTTCTTTGTGTTTCTATGGACAGAACCAAAACATTTATAGTTACTTATAAAATAGAAATGTAGCTGAATTTACGTTAATATTTATGTAAATATTCAAATGTAAATTTTATTTGTCTTAATAATTTAGCACTAAAATGCATAAAAAATTAAAATTAAATATTGCCACGAAAAAAGCTGTGACGTCCTCGTGCAGGCGTCATGTTTGGGCGCAGTGCTTAGCAACCCAGCAGGAGGACGAGGGGGCGTGATGGATGAGGCCCGAACGTCACTAAAGCAAAAAAATGCAGAGGATATCTGCAGTTTCCGTGTTAGTGCAAGGGTTTCCACATACAATTATCAGTTAGGTTCTCAGAAAAAAATCTGCATTGGACTGATTCCGCGACTCTGGATCCACGTAAAAGCGGGGGGTTACTGTATAGGTAAACATTGTGATATCTGGTTCCATTCACCTCCACTGTGAAGTTTCTCCACAGTGAACCACCAAACCAAACCCACTCTGAATGACTTGTTTATTTGTTCGAACCTCTGAATTGTGCAGAAATCTTGAAAAATCGGTGGAACTGAACTGATCTTATTCGCACAGCGCCACCAGCTGAACGGTACCAGTTCTTCAGTGTTGTGTTCCAGTGCTGATGATAGCTAATCATGCAAGGCCCCCACCCTTCCAGTCGTGTTTTCCTTTGAATTAGACTTGAAATCTCAGATAAGCACTCGCACATCGGATTGATTCAGAGATGGTTTGAGAAATGAGGATCCCGTCTTAATGTCCTGCATCATCGTGACAGACAGGAGCTGTGACGAGCCATATGAGCCGGGAGATGCCTTAGAGAGCTCCTTTGCAATGTGTATAAATAAATAAATATACATACATACGTACATATGAAAATACTACTTATGTAACAGATACACACACACACACACACACACAGTTATTTATTCTTTTCCATATAAATCTAGCGCTGCAAAACCTTTCGCAACTTTTTGCACCACTTATTTTTTTGTGTCATTTTCTAATACAGTTGGAACCCCTAAACGCCACCCCTTAAGATATGCTAATATAATGAATAGAGAATAAGGGGAACCCTGCCCCAAGAAGTACTCATGCACAGGTTTTAGAAAAAAAATACAAAAAAATATTGTCTTTATTTAAATAGTTTGAATGTGTCACTTTGGTTGTGAATAAATAAGAGAAAATACTTATATAATCATGGGAAATTGTTATCCGAACCAGTCGGGCCA
The DNA here is from genome assembly GCA_037576975.1 of Alestes dentex. NCBI lineage: Eukaryota > Metazoa > Chordata > Actinopteri > Characiformes > Alestidae > Alestes > Alestes dentex. Next base: position 8,451 of record JBBIGA010088180.1, on the reverse strand, counting down.
CTATGAATGGACACCAGCAAACATATAATTCAACATCACGTGTGAAGGTTACAAACTCATCACACACACACTGAGAGTTCAAAATACACTGCACTGCAATCCTGCCTCTTAGGTGCTTAGAATAGATCACACTTCACAGCATGATATCAAAAAAAAAAAGAGAAAATATTAGTTATGACTGGCTGTGCTCAAGGATTCCAGTTGCCTATAGCCCTATACTCTGTAGGTCCAACTAGTCGGCTACTAGCCCTCCGGTAGTAGCCGACTAAAAAAAAAAAAAAGAAAATAAAAAAGAATCCTTTAACCTGAGGCATGCACTGCACTTTGTGCCATGTTTGTTTTTGACCTACAGGCCACAGACTAGAGAAATACAAAACAACGACCACACGGAAAACAGACCCTAAGAGCAGTACCTGTACACACAGACACTCTAGAGCAGTGGTCCCCAACTCCCGGTCCGCAGACTGGTACCGGGCCGTGGGTCATGTGGTACCGGTCCGCGGGCTGCACAGGAAAAAAAAAAACGTACAGTATTTCCGTTTTATTTACTATCAAAGTCAAAACGATGTTTCGGTTTGAAAAATGACCCTTAGATCCTTGGTCTATGCAAGGCGCCCGGAACCACGATCGACACCAGCGAGCAACCCCCCACCCCCCCACAACCGGGCCGTGAAAATAGTTTCTGATATTAAACCGGTCTGTGATGACAAAAAGGTTGGGGACCACTGCTCTAAAGAACAGTGACTGACTATAAGCAAAGCTCATTTGGGATATGAATTAATTTGTGAGTTACGTTACTGTTAATTAAGTCACAGTCACAGTACTGCAGAGCAACAACTAAATGCTAACAAATCCAGACCGGACGAATATCAACAGTTTCCCGCAGTCCCTATTCCCCAGCTTCTAATAAGCAACACAGTTAAAAACATACTGTCACGGTATAGATGGCCAATGCCCAAGACTTAAGTTGTGACGATACTCAGATATGGACCCAAATGCAGAAAACTCATGCAGTAGGTTTATTCAAAGACACACATGCAAGAGGCAAAGTCCAAAAAATGTAGCAAAAGTCCAAAACCAGTAAATCCTTTCCGAGGCAGTCAAAAAGTAGTCCACAAGGGAAAAGAGCAATCCAAAAGTCCAGAAAAGGGATTTACCGCATGTAAGAAAACAGGAAACCGCTTAGTAACTAGGCAGGGCTTAGTATTTTTCACAATGAGAGAATGTCTCTTAGGCCTATATATACTCCTAGGCCTAGTACTCAGGTGATCCTGATGTCCTTGTTATGGGTCTGTGTGAAACTCAGGGGTGTCTGTCCGGAGAGAATTCTCAGGGAGTGTCAGTGCCTAACTCCGGTCCAGGGCTAGACCTCACAATATACATATGCATATATATATATATATATATATATAATTGAAATCCAAGAAATAAATGTAATGAACAAAAGTAATTAATTAATGTAAAAAATAAGACACACACACACACACACACACACACACTACAGCCCAAAGGAATGGGATTAAATAAAAAACACTGCTTTTTCAGTATGTTATTATATTTTTTATATAAATATTATATAAATTTTGTATATGTATACATACATACAAACTATAAATAAACACAAAATATATACATTTTAAACACATATTAATGTGTTGTGTCCTGGGGGGTGAGGAATGCGTTTTTTTTTTTTCTTTTGGTTGTGTGTTTTGTGTTGTGTCTGTCTTTTCTGTTTTTTGGGTTTATTTTTGGTCTGGCAGTGCCAGGGAGCACTTGGTCCTGGGTGGCCCCACCCCTAGGGACGATCGGTTGGCTTGAGCCAGCAGTAACAAGCTGGGGGGCGAGGCTTGGGGCCTTGATCAGCATGGCGGCGGCCATGCTTCGGGGTGCATGGATTCATGGACATTTTTGGGGGAAACGGATTCATGGACATTTTTGGGGGAAAGCTTGGCCAAGAAGACTCCCTCAAGTGACTGGAACGCTGCAGCCTCGTCACACTCGGGTCTGAGAGCGGACTAGGGTACCAGAGGCCGAGTCTGGGGCTGGCGACGGCGGGGAGGCGAGCCGAGTTGCGGTGAGGACGGCGTCTCTTTGTATTGTCTTATAGGTGGCTCGCTGCTGGGTGGAGACCGCCGGAGTAGCGCGAGAGAAGGAAGAGAAGGAGGCCGATGGTGCGAGTGAACCAGCACAGAAACCTTCCGCGATCCCCAGCCGGCATGAAGGGAAGTGGCTAAGCTACCTAGGGTGTGCGTGAGCCAGTCTTGGGCCGAGGGGGAGACGAGTAGGCTGAGGTTTCTGTGCGTTTGTGTATTATAGAAGCTTGTAGTCATGCCAGATGGGAGGAGGACGCCAGGGACGAGGCCCAGCGATTGTCGTGACTGATGGGTTGGAAGGACACCACCTCAATGCGCTGAGAGGAACCCGTGGTGGAAAAAGGACAAAAGGAACGAAAAACCGTATCGTGTCTGGAACTGTGCATCAGGAGCATGAGGGACAGTGGTGCTGCCAGCCAGGGGGTTTGAGTTATTTTGTTTTCATTTAGTTTGGTTGAGAGGGCCTCAAGGTGGCTACCGAGGCCCAGGAACTATTACATTTGTTTTTGTTTTCTTTTTTTTTCCTTTCTTCCGGTTCGTATTCGTTATTGAATATGTATTTCATTCTTGTCTGTGTGTGTTTATGCCTTGGTTGTTTCTCCCTTCCCCTTGTAACAAACTGTATTTGGGTTCTGTCCTTTTACTAGAAGTGTGTGCAATGAATGTAAGAACTAGATTGCTGTGGGTTCTAGTGTGGGGTGCTGTGTGTCCAAACCTCTGCCGTGTTTTGCACGGGTGTGTGGGTGGGAGGTTCAGACCAGGGAGAAAACCATATATGTGCCAAGAACAGAAACCATTCAATAGCTACTCTGTGGGGTGTTTTAGTGTTTAAGGAAGTGAAGGGACTGCGGAATTATCTGGTTCTTAAAATCAGCTTTTGTGGCGGTTGGTTCTTTGTCATTGCATCGTGTCTGATAGATCCAAAGGGGTAAAAACAAACTTAGTTGTCAACCAAAATAAATACTGTTGGGGCCTTTTACCCCGGGTTGCCACAGATAAATTTGGCATAGTCGGCAGGGATCTCTCTTGGCACAGCAATGAACAAGAACCAAACAGTAGAGACAGGTTCTCCTGGGTGGTTTTCCGGGTTTTTGGGCGGGTCATGGTTGGCCAAATTCGATGGTCCCATGAAAACAGAATTTAAAGAGTGGAAATGGACCATCGAGGTTGGCATCCATACAGCAGGTTGACTTTGTCCTTTAGCAGTTAAAATCCTTACCTTTTAAGAAGGGCTATATGGGGAGGATATAGGATTGGTGAGGCTGAGGGCCGACTTTTATACTTGCAAACAACAGCCCGGGGAGAGGGCGGGGTCGTCCATCCTCCATCTCCAGGAATGTCAGAGAGCGAGTCGGCTCACGTTTGTGGAGGCCACACGATGGCGTACACGATGGTCCTCGGGGAAGGGGAAAGTTCAATGCCCTCCTTGAGAGACAAGATTCGGCAAGAAGTATGTGAGCAGATGACGGGGCTGCGGGAGATGTGGCTGGCTGACCTGTGGAGTGAACAGGGAGAGCTGGAATAACCGGCTGGTACAAAACCACCACCCTCCCAACGGAAAAAGCCTAGACCCACAATGCTTGGAGGCTTGCGATGGGACAAACAGGGGCACCCCATCTGCCTCCATTGTGGCGAGCTGGGCCACATGGTGAGAGAATGTCTAAGGAAAGAGGTTGAAGCTGCAAATAGTTGGGGGGTGCGACCTGAAGGTGAGTCAGGACCAGCGGCCAGTGGCCTGAGGAACGTTCTGGTGGGGTAGAGCCCTGTCTTCGAGGTGTTGGCTGCCGGGAGGCCGATCCCACGTATTTTGGATACAGTGGTGTGGTGATTGTGGAGGACCAGCACCTGCGGCCCCATACAGGATTCTGGGAATGAATGTGATCAGGCACTGTTGGGAGTTGTTGCAAGCACGGGGCGGCTCCCAAGTGTCTTTAAGACAGCACTTCCCAGGGGTGATTGGCGAGCATGGGACCAGGCCTTCTCAACCTGTTGGTGCCTCAAGGCAGTGGTACTGTGGGTCCCAGTGCAACGAGCAGCTGGCCTCAGGATGGAACAGCCGAGGGTGCTGCGACCGGTGAACGAAGAAATCGTATGGGCAGATGTACCAGGCGGGTCGCTGCATGAGGGAGACCAGGTCCTGGTGGAAGATTATCGGAGTGGCCAGTAAGAGTGGTGTGTGGGCCGAGCTGCGGCCCATGTGAATTGGGGAAAGGTACCGCTCCGAGTCTGTAACTGGCACCCTTATCCCAGTGCGGCGCCCCCGGCGAGGGTTACGAGAATTGACCTGCCCCCCGAGGCGGAGTGGTGGAGGTGGAAGTGAAGCCCATGGTTGGGGCCCCTCCAAGCAGTTGGAAGTGCTGGCAGAAAAGGCAGAGGGGTTGATCCAGGATAAGGAGCAGTAGCTGAAGGAGCTGTTGGGCTGCTGGAGGGGAGTGTTTGCCCAAGATGAGGAGGACCACGGAGTGTACCATCACATACCAACGGGCACTGCTGCCCCTATTTGAGAACGTTAACGGCCGGTCCCCCTGAGCTTGTACCCCGAGCTGAGAGGCCTCCTGAAGTCCACGTTGGAGGGAGGTGTGGTCAAAGAAAGCTCGAGCCCCTGGGCGGCCCCGGTAGTCCTGGTCAAAAAGAAGGATGGCACGTGGAGGTTTTGTGTGGACTACCGAAAATTGAACACAGTAACCCACAAAGATGTGTTCCCCCTCCCACGCATTGAGGAATCTCTCATGGGGCTGAAGAGAGTGGCCTGGTATTGTCCCTTGAACCTGGCAAGTGGCTACTGGCAGGTGGAGGTCCACCTAGAGGACAAGGAGAAGATCGCCTTTGCCACTCCCCTAGGCCTATAGCAATTTGAATGTATGCCCTTTGGCTTGTGTAATGCCCCCGCCACCTTCCAGGTGCTGATGCAGAGATTTCTGAGAAAATTCATGACTATTTACTTATTTACCTTGACGATGATATTACTACTCGAGTGATTTCAGGACTCACTTGTAGCATCTTGAGAGTGTGTTTCAGAGACTGGAGGCCAATGGCTTGAAACTACCGCTGGAGTGTCGGTTGTTCCAGTGAGAGGTGCGTTACCTGGGCCATGTGGTGAGTCAAGCAGGGGTGACGACAGACCTGGACAAGACGGAGGTGGTGCGGGGTTGGCCACAGCCAGTAATGGTGAGAGACATGCGGACCAGTGCTGGCTTATGCGGACTACACCCTGCTGTTCCGCCTGCACACGGATGCAAGCTTCCAAGGGTTGGGAGCCGTGTTGACCCAGCTGCAAGGAGGACAAGAAAAAGTAATCGCCTATGCAAGCAGGAGCTTGCATGAGGCTGAAAGGAACGGCCAGAACTACAGTGCGTTCAAGCTAGAACTACTGGCCCTCAAGTGGGTGGTGGTGGAGAAGTTCAAGGACTATTTGTGGGGAGCCAAATTTGTGATCTTCACAGACGATCATCCCTTGCTGCACTTGAAGACCGCTAAATTGGGGGCAGTGAAGCAGTGATTGGCTGGCCAGTTGGCCGCGTTTGACTTTCTCTCAGGTGAGAGAGTGGGTTGCCTCAGGGACCCAGCCGACCCTAGAAGAACAGAAAACCTTATCTGGTGCAGACCGGCGCTTGTGGGGGGAGCGAGAAGATCTTCAAGCGGAACAAGCGGTGCTTTGTCATTGCTTATGGCTTGGAGGGGAAGAGCGGTGGCGAGTTGTGGTTCCCCTACAACAAAGAAAAAGTATTTGGGTTGTGTATCACAAAGCCCTTGGGCACATTCATGGTCGTCGAATGGTGGGGCTCTGAAGGAGCATGTGTACTGGCCTGGGTTGCGGAGTGACGTCGAGCAGTGGCAACAGGACTGTGGAGAGTGCCTGGTGGGTTTCCCCGGGGGAGGTGAGTCTATTCCCTTGGGGGTAGTTGCAACATCATACCCATGGGAAGTGCTCGCAGTAGATTTCCTGTCACTGGGCTGGCCAGAGGACCCATATCCCTACCTATTAACAACTGTTGATCTGTTCTCAAGCTTTGTGTTAGCAGTTCCCATCAAGGACCAGATGGCAGAGACAGCGGCAAGAGTGATCTGGGAGGAGGTGATACGGAGGTGTGGCTGTATGAGCTGTATGAGTGCACCAAGCTGAGAACGACCCCATATCGATCCCAGGGGAATGGGGCATGTGAACGTTGGAACCAAACGGTGTTGCGGCTGCTGAACAAGCTGCCCATTGGGGAACAGAGTCGATGGAGAACGCATCTGCCTGAGCAGGTCCAGGCTTATAACTGCTCTCCCTGCAGTAGCACTGGCTTGTCGCCATTTTGGGTCTTGTTTGGGCGGCAGCCTCGCCTGCCAGTAGACCAGCAATGGGGGGTGAGTATCGAAGGCGAAGCAAGGCCAGAGGAAGAGTGGGTGAAGAGGCATCGCCAGCGCCTGTGGCGGGCCAATGAAGTGGTGGAGGCAGGCTGACAGCAGTAACGGGAGGGGGACCCGCGCTACCGGGCCCTTACTCGGCGTGAGTGAGTGCTTGCACCAGGGGAACGGGTCCTGCTGCGGAACTTCCACTGATGGGCTGGGGATAAGGTGGTGCCTGTGGGATGGAGAGTGGCCGTACCGGAGGCAGGGGCTGAATGACAGGGGGCTAGGGTCGGCCCTCGGACGGCCGTGTCTTCCCTTCGAGGGTGGCCAGGTATGTGGGGGAGAGCACCAGTTCCTAGGGTTGAAGAAGGTGTTAGGGCTCCTGTAGCTCCACCGGGGTTAGAAGCAGGCAAGGAAAGAATAGAGCAGGTGGATCCTCCCCGAGGTGGAGGCCGGTGAAGCAGTTGCCGGGCCTGAGGAGGATGTTGTGAAGGCGGTGCCACCGGCCAGGTTACCGCGCCGATCCTCACGGCCTAACTTTGGGGTGAAGCCTGCCCGGTATAGGGAGTAGTGCTCAGGATGAACTACCACTTAGTGGGGGGGAATGTTGTGTCCTGGGGGGTGAGGAATGTGTTTTTTTCTTTTGGTTGTATGTTTCATGTTGTGTCTGTCTTTTCTGTTTTTTAGGTTTATTTTTGGTCTGGCAGTGCCGGGGAGCACTTGGTCCTGGGTGGCCGCCGCCATGCTGATCAAGGCCCCAAGCCCCGCCCCCCTTGTTACTGCTGGCTCCAGCCAACCGATCATCCCTAGGGGCGGGGCTTGGGGCCTTGATCAGCATGGCGGCGGCCATGCCTCGGGCTGCATGGATTCCTGGGCATTTTTTCAGGAAAGCTTGGCCAAGAAGACTCCCTCCAGCGACTGGAGTGCTGCAGCCTCGTCACACTCGGGTCTGAGAGTGGACTAGGTTACCACAAATGCAATAACATACAATAAACAAAACTATAAAGAAAATACAATACTACATATATAATATAATATAATTGCACACATAAAATGTAAATATATTTAAAACTTTTCTTTCATTAAGCTTCATTCCTAATACTGAATCACACCTGATAATAAAACTACTCCTGCTCAAAATGATTAGAGATCAGAAAACCTGCTTTAAAAAGTGCGTCACTGCAGGGAATCCAGCTCTCGCTCTTCCACCATCCTGCTGCTCTGAAACACGGAGCAGGTCTGAACTGAGCCCCCCTGCCGAGCCCTGCAGCCCCCTTGATCTCCAGTGATGCAGTGCGACACCTTTTAAATAAACACCAAGAGCACTTCATAAACCTGCTCATCACACAATTCAAATCCAGACCGGACGAATATATATATGCATTATTTGTCTGCAGAATAAACCTTTATTTTGCTTTCCTGCATTCACCTTACCACAAATTTCATATTTTAAATTTAAAACACAAAATATCCTGTCTTTAACTGGACCAAAGCAATCGCAGCTCATTATTATGTGAAAGCAGAATAAGCTGCTCCGGCTCTGCTCTCAGTTGGTCAGTGTTTCTGTTGACAGTTTTGTATTTGGGTCACCGAGGACCCCTCAGGCTCCAACAAAACACATCCTCTGGAAGCGTGATTGACACATTCTCTGATTGTAAACGAAGTCCTGCGTTTCTGCGGGTTTGGCCTTCCTTGTGCAATGCACAAAACACTGCAGAGCTGTGCCTTCTCTTTTGTCCTGCAATGAGCTGCTTTTACAGCACATAGAAAAAGGCAGTGTTTTGGTGGACAAAGGGACAGGACAGTGTTTTTAGCTAATTAAAGGTAATTACAAGCCTAAACAGCCAAGCCAAGACATTTAACCCTCAGTGTCTCCAGAGGGGACTGTCCCTGTAACTAATGGCTGTAAGACTGTCCCTGTAACTAATGACTGTAAGACTGTCCCCGTAACTAATGACTATAAGACTGTCCCTGTAACTAATGACTGTAAGACTGTCTCTGTAACTAATGACTGTAAGACTGT
>JBBIGA010088169.1:0-11389 GCA_037576975.1 Alestes dentex | reverse complement strand
ATAACACATGATGTTTCAGTTGTTTTTTGTAATCCATTCATGAAAATATAAGCAAGAGTGTGTGTTTACTGGTTAATTCACTGCTGTTTATTTAAAATTAGCGAAAACAAACCAAGCCTCATGCTTTAGAATTTTTTGTTGCTTAACTTCGCTGTATTGTAACCGTACCCGAACCATGATGTCAGAACCGTAGTGTGAACTGAAAAGTGACCTTTCTTTACCGTTACACCCCTAGTTATTTGTGAAGTTTGTGTTAGTTATGTTAGTTTATGCCATGAACATGTTTTCCTTAGTACTCAGTGAAGAGGATGGTCTTCAGTTACTGTTTGAAGACACTGAGGGCCTCAGCAGTTCTGATGATCAGGGGAAGTTACTTCCACCACTTTGGTGCCAAAGCGGAGAATAATCTTGAGGCTTGTCTTTGACCTGGGTCAAGTTGGGCTGTACTTGATGCTCTTACTTAAGTTTACAGTTGGCAGTAATAAAAGCAGGTCATTGTGTATGAATTAATTCTCACTCAGAGTTCTGCTGAGGACTTTAAAGAGCAACTTCTAAACGTTCAACTCATAGCAGTTTCTATGAGTTGATTTTAATGATATTAAAATGATTACAATGTATTGAATAGGTCAATTGACCCCTCACTGGGAATTTCTGTTTGGAAAATAAGGAACTCTGAGATCAATGTATGAGGCTGTTCACGCCATGCCACATGCCATGCTAAAGTTATTACAATCATTATCTAGCTTGTTGCTTACAATACTTGAAGGTCCAGTGAAGGTCCAACACTGCACTAGTTTCAACAAATGCCTTTCAACTGTCTTCCCAAATCATATGTTACCCTTATACTGGTAGCACCGGAAAGGTACAGTGTATAGCGCCACCTGCAGTTAATCTCAGGCAACAAACGGGGACACTTTTGATCAAGCTGGTCAGTCAAGTCAAAACCAGTGACTCTTGTAGGATGGGCCACAATAATAATAATAATTATCATCATCATCATCATCACCACAACAACAACAACAACAACAACAACAACAACAACAATTTTAAGCAGTCTGGATGTGCTTGCAGACTAGTCTGAATTTATAAATAATTTATTGTATGTGTGTGTGAGTGTGAGTGTGTGTGACAACCTACACTTGCTACACTTGACTGCTTTAATTTTCCACTAAGCACTCAGTCAGCCTCATACAGACAAGTACTTGTGTCATGCAAAATAAAATGTTACCCCCTCACTCACACTCCCACACATAGCTGCTAAATCCTCTTTCTGGCATTCCAACTGGCTGGCTCATGAAGTAACCTTCCTGCCACACGCGATCAGATCTAGATTAGGGTTATGGTTAGATTCGCTTGTCTGGGCCCATCTGAGCAGCCAGGGTCACCAGGTGCTCCTCCTCATCCTCTCCTCCTGCCCTTTTTTTCCTTTTGTTATATCAAGCCTCTAGAATGAATATGCCATGAAATGCTTCTTCTACACACAGACATTAATTTGCAACCCCAGCGTCAACACTTCAACATCAACAAGACCAAAAAACTGGTGGTAGACTTGAGAAAATAACAATCTCCTGTCACTCCCCTATCCATTGGGGGTGTTGTTCAAGACTACAAATACCTGGGTGTGCACACTGACAACAAGCTGGACTGGTCTAAGAACTCTCTAGCCACATACAATAGGGATCAAAGTAAGCCGTATTTCCTACGTAGATGCCGAGCTTTCAGAATCTGCCACACCATGTTGCAGATGTTCTATGAGTCTGTAATAGAACGTGCCATTTTCTATGCTATGATGTAGTGGGGTGGCAGCATGAAAGTGGCGGACACAAAGAGACTCAACAAAGTGGTCAAGAAAGCTGGCTCAGTGGTGGGTGAGGAACTGAACAATGAGGAAACTAGACTTCAGTCCATCATGGATAATGCTGATCACCCACTCCACAGTGTGGTGGCTGACCTGAGAGGCACCTTTAGTCACAGACTTGCCAGCTTAAAGTGGTCCACTGAACGCCACAGGAAATCCTTCCTTCTCACTGCCATCAGACTCTACACCTCTCTCTGTAACACCATCTAAAAACTCCTCTCTCTGTCACACAATAGTTTTGATAACTATTACTATGTGTATGGATGTGTGCATTATTTTGCTATGATGTGCAACAGTCTACCCTGTGCAATATTGTGCAATGTTTTTATCGGGTGTAAAAACATTATCATTATGTGCAATATCTTATGTGCAATTCTCTTACCATGTGGAGTATCATGTGACGTTTTCTAAATGGGTGCTGAATCACTTAATTATGAGCAATATCTTCTGTATATAATATATCTTCATTACGAGCAATAGTCTCACATGTGTAATATCACTACTTATGTCAATATTACTTACACTATTGATCATACTATACTCCAAACTACCATTTGTGTTGGTAGATTTCACTCAACTATGTTACTTATCTACTGTATTTATATCCAGCATTTCTGTATATAGCATAGTATATTTTCATACTAAGGTTTTTTCTACAGATTTTTATTTCAATTTTTAGACTTAGATTTAGAATTAGTAACATAATCAGTTTCCTCCGAGCTCAATAAAGTTTTCTGATTCTGAATATTTCATATAAATTGATTGTACAGCAAAATAACAGTAATATCAAGATGTGTAAAGGTTAACTACTACCCAGCTAATGTCCCCTTCCCTGCAATACTAATTCTCTCTCTCCAAAGTCTGTTTCTCATCTTCCCTCCTTCTCTCTCAAGGTCAGAATGGAATATAGCAGCATTCTCGCCAAGGTTGTTTTGTTTGTTGTCAGTAAAACCCCTCCATTATAAACTCTCCTAAGCACCAGCCTTGCATCCACGGCAACAGCAGCAGAGTAACCCAAAATCAGCGAGGATCTATGGGCTCTGGATCCAGAGGAGGATTTGGCGTGTGACGCCTGAGGGCCGTATCTGTGGTGGTGGTGTTTTTGCTTATAGTTGGCTGGAGGTTCTGCTGAGCGCTGTGACACACTGCTATCTGACAGCGGGTTAAGATAACCTTTTATTTCCTCACCATTCACATGCCAACAAGCCAGTAAAGATGAGAGAGGCAGAGTAAGAGAGAGAGAGAGACATTCAAGTCAGGAAACAGGCTAGGGCATCCAGACATCTTCTCCTTTTTTGTTTATAAATCAGTCCTGGATCATTTTGGCACTATACTTTTGGTATATACTTTTATACTTCATTTGGTAATTTTCTCGCTGGAACTCCTCAGATTCAGCTTCTCAACTGATGAGATTAAATTCCTCTCTAACAGTTGCTGGTACATTGCTCCATTCGTGTTTCCAACACTGATGTCTTCCCCAACACTGCATGCAGTGAAGCAGCCCCACATCACGATGCTCCCGCGATGCACTGTGTCCTTGGGACCTATGCACAACCCTATATTTGTTTCTTCTAACTAGAAAACATTGCACCAAAACAGCCCTGATTTGTCTTATTGCCTGTGTGAAAAATTCAGATACGCTTTTCAGAGATGTTTTGAGTGAATTTGTGGCATCCGAGGACCTATTTCTCCACACATAAACACACAAGGAGGACGGCAAAGAGTCATAGCATGCGAGTAAAGAGAGAGAGAATGGAAAGATCAGTGGGTGTAGATGGGTAAACATATGATGGGCATATTTAATTAAATGTGAAATGAGGGGACAAGGAATGTTAGTGAGGGAAAATGATCACATATACGCAGAGCTACATACAGTGAAGAGTAACATGTATTGCTTTTGTTATTTAATTTCCAGTGCATACATTTACTTTAAATAAAAGTTAAGCTTAAGGTCCAATAAGCTCTTTCCTCTCATGCTCAATCCACCTGATCCTGCTAGTGGTGAAAGTTGGTATAAGACTGAAAATTAGAGGGGGTCTAAAATTTTGATTCAAGCCTAAACATGAAAAATGTAACAAATCAGCTTTTTAAATATAAACTTACTTTTGGCTGTACTGATCAGTCCTCACTGCTAAATTACATCTAAACACAAGACTTCAGTATGCCAGATTAAACACTGTGTAAAGCAACGTAGGGAGGACAGGAAATCAAAAGACCCCTTGCCTATTGAAATATGGAGAGAAATTAAGAAATGTATTCCTAAGGAAAAAATAATAATATTGGCTCAGGAGTAGAGCTGAATTTTTTAATGAAAAGTGGAATCCATAAGTTACTTACATTAAAAATATTCCTATAAATCAGTTTAATGGAGCCTCTATTAGACTTGTAAGGCTGTAGAATAAACAATCAGTGTTTTACATAAGCTGATCGATGTGAACTGTGTATATCTCCCCAAATGTTACTTTTAATTCATTTATTTGTAGTATTTACTTACTTACTGTTTTGTATATTTGTGCATTTGTATTTGTATTATAATATTTGAAATTACTATACTTTCTGAAATACAGTAAACCCACACTTTAATGCAGATCAGCAGTTGCAGATTTTTTCTGAGAACCAAACTAATAATTGCTCGCTGAAACTCCCACACTAACGCGGAAACTGCAGATATCCGTCACATATTTTTTTGCTTTTGTGACGTCCGGGCCTCATCTGCCATGCCCCCTCGTCCTCGTGCTGGGTTGTTAAGCACCGCACTCAAACATAAACAACCCAGAACGAGGACGAAGGGGCGTGGCGGACAAGGCCTGGACGTCACAGCTATTTTTGTGGCAATGTATAATTTTTCATGCATTTAAGTGCTAAATTATTAAGAAAAATATAATTTACTAATTGTGTAACATAAATATTAATGTACATTCAGCTACATTTCCATATAAAAAATAACTACACAAAGAAAGCGCATCCTGGGATGGTGAAATACCGCTGTACTCAGAGGCGGGAGGTTTGAAAGTAATGACCTATATGATGTGTGTATCCATACATGTGTGGTGTATATATAATAACTTACTTTGTTTAAAACAATTTTATTGTGATAATATGTCTTATGGTAGCAAAGTTAATATTACAATAAATGCAAACAAACAAGAAAGCAGTGAAAAGTATGAAGATCTGTTTTGTTCATAAAAAAGTAGTTTCATGATTGGTTCCTGATTTCTCCTTAATTCCTCTAGCCATTGCTTGGATTTGTGAAATTCCATCAGCATTTCCTGATTTAATTAAATGAACTGTCAAACCAGGTTTCTGATGGAAACTACAAGTAATACCAGGCTTCCACAAGGAACACACTGGTATACTGTACTGTATGTCATTCCTACTTATTTTTTTGTTTGTTTTATTTAGTGCATTTAGTAAAATTAATGTGAAAACAAATCTCACTGCTTATCTAAACAGTTTTTAAACATTATTTCCAGAGGTGCCTAAGACTATATGTATAAAAATGTATATAAAAACTTCCATAAATATAGTGATTGTTGGTTAGTAAAGTTTTGCTGGTTTGAAAATAAAATATTAAAAAAAAGCCCAAGTTCTAGTACTTAAGACAAGTAACGTAAACAGTCAAATAGACTGGAGGTCATCAAATGAGAATTGGGGCAAGATCTCAACCCAGAAATGCTTCTAAAGAAGTGCATGGTGTGAAGATTATGTATATGAGCGTGTTTTTTGGGTACGTTAGAGTCTGATGGGGCAGTCATGCAAGTCCGTTGGTATGATGGTAAGGAATGTAGTGTGTATCTGTTCCTCTACTATATCTCTGCAACAGTATAAAACTGAAGCTATGTGTGAAGCTGACAGTCCATCCCTCTCCTTTTGCTCATCTCTCTCTCTCTCTTTCTCTCTCTCTCTCTCTCTCTCTCTGTCAGGTTAATCACACTGCTAGCCTCAGATGCTGCGTGTGCTTTTAAATTACCCCTGGCTTTTCATGTCATGTTCCGAGGTTACCACAGTAACGGGCTGCCCTGGCAACACAACAAACCGGCGTGTGTGATGGTGGGTTAGAGGTCGTGTGGTTGTTATGGGAACACACACTGCACACAAACAGCACTCCCACTTTCCACAATCTGGGGATTTCAAAGCTTTGTATGCGCACACATACATACACACACAGACACACACACACACACACACACACACACACACAGACTGGAATCCAAAATTAAAGCATTTAGGGGGTGGTGGTAGCTGTGTGTGTTTGTGTTTGTATATGACGGTTTACAGTAGAGAAAGAGAAAGATATAGAAAGAAAATAAGAAGGAGAACCAAGAAAGGCTGAGAAGGAACAAATGAAAAAGAAAGGGTAAAGGGCAAAAAAAGAAACAAAGAAAGAAAGAAAGTGAAAAAAGGAAGAAGGGAAGAAAGGGAGAAAGGAAAAAATGGTGAATGAAAGAAAGGAAGAAAGGGTAAAGGAAAGGGTGAAAGAAGAAAAGAAAGAAAGAAAGAAAGAAAGAAAGGAGAGAAAGGGAGAGAAAAAGGGAAGGAATGACAAAGGGAGGTAAAGGGAGGATGGATGATGTGCTAAGCAACTCAACTAGTCAGTGAAAGGGTTTCATCCCTCAGTCTGGCAGATCACACAGCTTGAGAGCGAGAGCAAGCAATAAGTCACCACAGCTTCTCTTTGATAAATAGTTCTGGAAAAAAACACCTTGGCAGTGAGAGAAGAAATAAAATAGCTTTTCAGAGCCAATGATGGATCTGGATGCGTGTAATCATCCAGCTGCATGCAGCCACACACACACACACTTCCAGTCAAACCTTTTGGCACGCTGAGACTTTCTACTTTTGCAGTACATTTTTGTTACTCACTTAATATTTACTAAAAATACAGTTAATACTTTTTGCTAACAAATAAATTTACATTATATTCACCATTTTAGTACCTTTATTAGTCAGAAAATCTCATAGTATTTATTCAACACTACTGACCTATATTAAGCCTCCTAATTTACTCATAATTGTAATTATGGTGTGGATCACCAGACAAGTGTTAAAATATTTTAAAAGGTATTAAGTGACAGACAATGGGATGAAATGGTTAACTAGTGCATTTAAAGTTAAAGCACAGTCTAGAATTTGATTGCACTGTTACATATTCTTTTCATCTTATAAAGGAAATTTGTTTTATTTTATCTATAACACACATGTGCAAGGCTTTGTCATGGAGAGACAGTGTAAATTAGGTTTGGTGACTCTTGTTTTCTGAGTTTGAGTTTGGATGGAAGCACAACATCAAGGAGAGCAAAAAACTCATTCTATCTCCAGCACCTTCAGCTGAAAGTGAGGGGAATGTAAATCAGGTTGAGGGGCTTGTTGTTACAGTTGTTAATAATCAATCAAAACAGAATGAATTCAGTACAGTTCAATGTTGTTTGAACCAGACAATATGAATCATGAAAAGAGGCTTCTGGTCATGAAGTAGAAGAGGAAAGTTGAAATATATTCAATGTTCAGAGTTGTATTCATAAAAACATCCAAAAGGAAGGACTGTTTTGAATATGTATGGGTGGATATGGACCTCTCCCACTCGTCTCCCATTCAGCTTAGTTTTAGCAGTGTTAAAATCTGTGTGGAGGCTGTAGGTTATTTACAAGCTTCTAATAGGTGCTATATTATAGCATCAAGGGTGGTGATTAAAATAATACACTTACATATAGAGATCAGTGTCTATAGGGTGAATCTTGATATTCAGTTGCTCTCAAATATATTCAACTGCTCTCAATAACATTTTCAGCCTTTGTCACCCCCATTTCTTTTGTCATTTCAGCACCTTTAATTCAGCATCAGCCATTAGTTAATTCCACTTACACATTCAAAACACAAAAACATCCGATTACAAAGTCACCACCTGTTCATTTGGTTCATAAATGGAGCTCCCTACCCTCCACACAGCAAAACAAGTGTCCACATCATTCAAAATGTTTGCCCCACACCCCTTAAAAGGTGAGAGTGATCATTCTGTCTTACGTAAACACGCCACAGCACACAGTGTGAACAGCATGATCTTCTTCCTCTGCATTTAACCCATTCACCAAGTGAAGCAGCAGGCAGCCAGGAACACAGCGCCCAGGGAGCACTGTGTGGGGATGGTACCTTGCACAAGGGTACCTCAGAGGTGTCACTAGCATCTTAGGAATCAAACCCACGACTTTCTGATCGCAGGGTGAAAACCCTAACCACTATATTGTGGGAAAAGTGGTGATCTATTACTCTAGATCACCAATGTAACATCCCATACAAAATCACTACTTTAGAGAAGAATCCTTCCATAGAAAACCCTCAAATCCCAATACAATTCACAAACGTGACCCCCACCCTTCAATCAGAATCAGAATCAAAAATACAGAGACACACACAGAGACACAAAGACAAGGTCGGTCTAAAATATAAAGTCTAAATAAATCAAATAAATAAAAACTCTATGGAAAATAATCTCTATGAAATATACTATGCTAGATACACAAATGCTGGGATATTAATACTACAGAAAAGTAACTTACTGCTAAGTAATTTACTAGTAACACAAATAGTGGTTGGGAGTTGTTCTCCATACCTAGTCTGTTGTTGCACATAATTGAGATCGTTAGTAGATAAGTGATATTTACATAATTAGTGCAATTATGACCATATGATTGTTCTTATATAATCTTGTTAATGATGTAGACATAGCATACAAGTGCCCTTATCTCACTGTCATTGTCAATGATAAAATTTTGAATCCTCCACGGGCAGCTGGTAGCCTAGTGGTTAGAGCGGTCGCCCTGCTATCAGGAAGTCATGTGTTTGATTCCCAAGGCTGCTAAGCACCTCTGAGGTACCCTTGAGCAAGGTACCGTCCCCACACACTGTTCCCCAGGTGCTGTGTTCTGGGCTGCCAGCTGCTTCACTTGGTGAATGGGTTAAATGCAGAGGAAGAATTTCGCGCTGTTGTGTGTTCACATATGACAGAATGTTCACTTTCCTTTAAAATGGTGCCAGTTTGCCACCCACCCCTTAATATTGTGGGGGAACTGGTAATGATTTACCCCAGGATACCAATACCCCAGGATACCAACTCCATACAGAAATAACTACTTCAGAGAAGAATCCCTCCGTAGATAAACAAGCATTGGTCCAAAAAGCCTAAAACAAAGAATCCCCATAAGACTCAAAAATGTAGCCCCCAACACTTCACAAAGAAGAACCCTGCACTCCATAGATATACAAGCTCTGGTCCAAGAAGCCTAAAATGATGAGTCCTCAAATCCCAGCAAGATTCACAAATGTAGCCCCCAACAAGTCACACAGCCAAACCAGTGTTCACATCATTAATAAGATTAAAATATGCATATTCCACCAGGGATTACCTTTGAACCTGCCCCATTACCTTCAAAATAGCATTAGTTTGCCCACCACCCCTTAATATTTTGGGGGAACTGGTGAGGTACTATTTCAGATCGCCAAATTTACCACCCCATAAAGAAAAATTACTTCAGAAAAGAAAGTGTCTTAGGAGCTCCACAAAAAAACACCCTTTCACAATGAATGGATCAAGCCGTGCCTGTCTTTAGCTGAAATTCCATGTACAGTCCTCCACAGGAGATCATGCCCATTTGGCAGAGTGATGCATTTACAGTACTGATGTATTTACAGGCACCTATCAAATTGTCTGAATCCTTTCATACCAGCAGTGGGTTTCTTTCTACCAGGAAAAACACAAGTGAACATTAGAACAAATGCAAACAAAGAAGAAATCAGTATCAAGTATCAAGATTTTTTTTTTCTAAAAGGTAGTTGATATTTTGTGAGGGTTTGGTTCTGCTCTATGTTTCCAGTCATTGCTAAGATTTATAAAATACTGGGCTTCCATGAGAAAAGAGGTCTGGAAATGGTTAAGCAAACACTTTGCTATTCATAGAAACACTATTTACAGAATTGTTATATGTATGTTATATGTATGAATTGTAATATTAGTGTTTTAACATACACTGTGCTGAGGTGTTTTTTTTCTCTCCTCACACTGGCCTGCTAAGGACGAAGAGTTGTTTTTCTCTCCTCGACCTCTCCCCTCATGTTTATGTAATTTTCTCTTATCTTCCTCGCTACCTTCTGACTGACCTGTCTATCCCCCAATATGAGATGTTTGTATTTTTGGTCGGGGAGGTCCAATTTAGCTGCATGTAACAGTGTAGTGACAAATAAAGGCTTTCATCATCATCATCATCATCATCATCATCATCATCATCATCATCACTTAACACTACTGCCCATCAGTAAACAGCTTTTAACATAATTGTCTAAGGTGCCTAAGACTTGCACAGTGTTGTATCTCCTGTGGTTTTAGACTTTTGCACAGTACTATGGGTTCCAGTGTCAGCTCCGAGAAAAGGCAGGCCATGCCCTCCCCATTCCACCTGGCCTGCGCGAACGTGTGATCATCTGAGACATCATTTCAAACCTAAGTATAGACGAGATGTGTGAGACAAACGTGAGAATTGATGCCTGTGTTTCTGTGAGTGTGTATATTAAAATAAGTACTGAACACATCACCAATTTTCTAAGTAAATATATTTCTAAAGGTGCTATTGACATGGTATTCTCCCCAGATGTTGGTAACAACTCATCCAATCCACACACACAAAGAAATCAAACCATAAATAAGTTATGTGTGATAAAATGGAATGACACAGGCAAAAAGTATTAAACATGCTTACTGAAATGTATTTAATACTTCGTACAAAAGCCTTTGTTGGTGATGATAGCTTCAAGATGACTCCTGTATGGAGAAACTAGTCGCATGCATTGCTCAGGTATGATTTTGGCCCTTCTTTAGTTATTTCCATAGATTTTCTATAGGATTCAGGTCAGACGATTGGCTTTGCCATTCTAGCAGCTTTATGTTCTTTCTCTTAAACCAGTTTCTTTGGTCTTGCTGAAACGTCCACCCTCGTTTCATCTTCATCGTCCTGGTAGATGGCAGCAGATTTTTATCAAGAATGTCTTGGTACACTTTTCCATTCATTCTTCCTTCAGTTATATGAAGCGTGCCAGTGGTGAAAAACAACCCCACCCCATTATGTTCCCACCTCAAAACTTGACTGTTGGTATGGTGTTTTTGGGGTGATATGCAGTGCCTTTTGACCTCAAAACATGGTGTGTATTATGGCATCTATAGAGTTCAGTTTTCGTCTCATCTGACCAGACTACACTGCCCTCCATAATTATTGGCACCCCTGGTTAAGATGTGTTTAAAGCCTTAAAATAAATTCAAATTCTTATTGCAGAAGCATAGTCTCACACTGAAAATTGTAGAAAAATGTAACCAAATGAATTTTAAGGGAAGAAAAAAATCCCTGACTAAGAAATAATTATTTTTCATACAATCACCTGTTCCACAATTATTGGCAACCCTAACAATTCATAGGAAATAAATGTAATTGAAGTATTTCTGTCATTTCTACAGTAGTTTACAAAGTTGATCAGAGTATCTAGGAACAT
>JBBIGA010088099.1:0-11391 GCA_037576975.1 Alestes dentex | reverse complement strand
AGGACAATGATCCAAAACACACCAGCAAGTCCACCTCTGAATGGCTTAAAAAAAAAACAAAATGAAGGTTTTGGAGTGGCCTAGTCCAAGTACGGACTTGAATCCAATTGAGATGCTGTGGCATGACCTTAAAATGGCACTTCATGCTCGGAAACCCTCCAATATTGCTGATTTAAAACAATTCTGCAAAGAAGAGTGGGCCAGAATTCCTCCACAGCGAGGTGAAAGACTCATTCGCAACCGCTTAATTGCAGTTGTTGCTACTAAGGGTGGAACAACCAGTTATTAGGTTTAGGGGGCAATTACTTTTTCACGCAGGGCCATGTAGATTTGGATAGTTTGTTCCCTTAATAAATAAAATCATCACTTAAAAACAGCATTTTGTGTTTACTTGGGTTATCTTTATCTAATATTTACATTTGAAATATTTAAGACTGAAAAACATGCAATAAAATAAGAAATCAGAAAGGGGACAAATACTTTTTCACAGCACCGTACACACATACACACAGACGTTCACATGACGTAATAGAAAATGTGATCCATCAGACCACACCACCTTCTTCTATCACTCCATGGTTCAGTTCTGGCTGGTCTTCACTCCCCACAACCATCAGAGAACCTTGAGTGTCCAGAACTCTGTCACTGGTTGTCTGGTTCTCTTTCCTTGGAGCACTTTTGGTAGGTTCTGACCACTGTATACTGGAAAGCCTCACAAGACCTGCCGTGTTGGAGATGTTATGACTGTAAGAACTGACAGTTCACTCTGTGCCTTATATATCCCACCTCTTGACAGGTGTCACTATAACAAGATCATCAGTGTAATTCTTCACCTGTCAGTGGTTTTAAAGTGTGACTCACCAGCTTCTCACTTTCTGACAGAGATCTGGTAGCTCCTTTAAGAGCTACTGAGCTGCACTACATGTTGTGCTACATGGTTTTAATGCAGCCTTACTCTTAAAGTACATTTAACTGTATCTGTGCCCTTCCCTAAAAAGTAATTATGCTGTTTCCATTTATTATATTTTGTCATATTCATGTGGTGTGACTTCTGTGTATGGATTGTAAACAGGTGTGGGTCTAGAGTAGGGGAACCCTCAGGTATGGCTCCAAAATCATAAGTAAACAGACTTCAGATTAATATCTAATAGCATTACCAAATTAATCATTCCAGCTACTAGAACAGGCTCAGGAAATTATTTTTAGAAAGCTACTGCTTCAGGCCTGGAGCTGACCTAATTCATTTATTTGTCTGTCTTGAGATAATGAGTCAAATAAATTAAGCTGGAGAAACAGAAAATCAGCAAACTGAAGGCAATCAGTTCTCATCTAAGTCACTCAGCCTCTCACAAGGCATAATAAACTACGCTCAGACAATGCTAATGCTAATGTTTGCTCTCATCCATAGACTACACTGCATAATTTGTACAACATTATTATTGAGCATTGCTTGTTCTGCTCCAGTTTCTCCACCTGTGTTAGAAATGTAACCAATGCACTCAATGCACAATGCAATGCACAATTCAGGTGATTCCATGTAGGTGAGGTCCCTGATCCAATGAAGCATCGATCAAGGTAAGGTCTTTACCGTGCTGGGTAGTGTGTATTAAAAAATGCTAAGGATGCCCTACGGACCTCGACTTTGGGTAAAGAAGATCAGGAGGAAGATCTGTGTGACTTTGAAAGATGCAAGGCTGCTCAACTGGCCATGGTTTCAATTGGAACTGAGACTAAAGTTACCTCATCTGTTGGAAAAGACATGTCTGAATGCTTGAACCCAACAATTGAAGGGGTCCAATACCTCTGTTATGAGGTGGGGGATATATTGCTGGGGCCACTTAACAGGAAGTGTCACTGCAAATCTGTTAAAAACCCTTTGTCCTACGTTGAAGCATTTGTATCCTGATGGAAATGGTCCCCTCCAGGACAACAGTGCCTCCATCCGCAGGTGGCATGAGGGTTCACCAAATGGTTTGATGATAATTATGAAGTGAAGTGACCAGATCTGAACACGGTCAAATACCCATGGAAACAAAATGGACCAGTGTGACTCTAAAGCCCTCTGGAGCACTCTAAAACGTTCTACACCACTCTGAACCTATCTAGAACGTCATGACCTTTCTGGAACACTCTAAACCATTCTAGAATACCACAAACTATTTTGGTCACTCTGAATGTGCTAGATCACTGTAGAACACACCCACAAACCCAGCTAAAACTCTCTAGACCATTTTAGATCCCTCTGAGCGTACTAGATCTCTCCAAAACCCTTGTAAAATACCGTAAACCTCTCTGAAACACGTTAAGCCATTCTAGGATACCACGAATCATTTTAGGTCACTCTGAACCTACTAGACTAAACTCTAAACTCGTCTAGAACACCACTGACCCTCTAACCACTTTTCAATCACTCTAAACCCTTCTGGAACACTACAATATTTTAGATCACCCTAAACCCACTAGAACACAATAAACCCTTGTAGAACACTCTAAATCTTTACATAAACCTCTCCTCCAACCCTTTCTGGAAAACTAAAAGACTCTAAACCCTTTTAGAACAGTTTGAATATAGTCACAATTATTCTAGACGGCTCTAACCCGTTTGTGCACTTTCGATTGTGCTTCTATGCCTACAGGTTCAGTTTGGTGACAGTAGCTACACATAGTAGCAGCGCATCTGCACTGTTGTGTCTTATATTTTTACTGCTCGCAGCCTCGCTGAGGCACGAATGTCCTTTCATTAGAGCCGAAACTGTTCATATAATGTGGTTAGAAATGATTTCGAAGACCACGCCAGCTGCCACCACTGCGACTTTTCGCATCTCTGTCCCATTACCGCCCCCTTTTACAGCCACAATGAAAGACCGTAAATGCCGCCAGTGTTCCCACCCCTACCCCTGCAGTGTGTGGTAGAGGATGAGAGGTGTGCAGGTGCAGTCAGAGCGAGCTTTGTCTTACCGCAGGGTCAGGAACCTGTGCAGCGGCGTTGAAGAAATACTGAGACACCAGCACTGCCCCGGCACTGACCAGCAGCGGCACCAGTGCTGGGGGAGGATGAGTAGGCCGCTCGGACGCCATTCTTTCTCTCTCTCTTTCTCTCCCTCACCCTGTCTCGGTGCTCTCTCGCCCCTCCCTCGGTCTGCACTGGGCAGGACCACTGCGATAGGGGCTGATTGATAGTCAGACAGGCCAAAGCTACCAAACAACCTGCTCTCCTCTCTTCTCTTCACTCTCCCACTCTTCTTTTCCTCCACACTAAACCTAACAGACGCTCCTCTTGCATGGCGTCCCAGAGGCAAGGCCGGCCCCCTGGTGAAGGGCCATTAATTAATTAAGACGCTCGGGTGTCGTTTACAACCGGGGTTGTGAGGAACCGTGGGGGTTTTATAGTAGAGTGGGAGGGAGGGAGCAGAAACAGCTGTTAGGTGTTTAATACCATGGTTTGGGCATCAGTTTGGAATCATCACATAATTTAGTCATTTAGAAAACATACTTGAAAATGTTTTGTAATTTTATATACAATAACAGCGTATGTAGTGTGGAGTTTTAATTGTCTTTATAATGTTTTTATTTACAATCTGCAGACAAATGATAAGGAAGGTAAGAGCGAAGCCAGAAGTCACTCTAATGTTTCAAACATTCAGTATTTATTGTTCAGTAATTATTCAATATTTAGAGAGTTCTGCAAATGATAATGTGTTAATTATTAATCATTATGCTGTAATCTGTTTACATTTGTTTTTGTCAAGTTTGTTTGTTCTCCACTTTTGAAATATGACTAATTATGGTTGTTCATCACTAACATTAAAAGCAGTTTTATTTAAAACGACCTGATTACTGTTACATTTTATCATTTTGTTTTATTTTCAGGAGGGTGAGCCACTGCTGGTATAAGAAAAGAAGGGGAAAGGTGCTAAAGTATTTGCTTTTTTTTTTCTTTCAAAATTTCTTGTGTTCCATTCATCATGAAACATTCTTACAATGCTCACCCTAAAAATAAACAGCTGTAAGACCATGATTTAATTATGTCTCACAGTTCCATTCAATCAAACAGAGCACAATCTGCCAGTGTGAACTTTGTTAGAGTGCCCAAATAATGGAAAACCCAATTGTCCTCACAATCGTAGTACACAATCATGGATTCAAAGTTTTTGGTCCCTCTCCCCAGTCCATACAGATATATATCGAAGCTGCACTGAAATAACGGCCTGTTTGAATGCACTGTGTTCTGAGTGAGAGCAGCCAATCAGAACAGAGGTTGGTTACATATATCAGTCTTAAAGACACAGTTACAACAATAGTCTGTTTGACAAGGAGAGGTTGGAAAATGACAGGTGGAAATGAATTAGGACCGTTTTTGGTACATAAACTCATACGAACACTGCAACAAACATTTTTTATCAAGGTATCTGTTCTCTCACCCAACCCAACCCAAGCCGTGTGGGTAAATGGTCTTATGCTCTGATGCTCTGTGAGATGCTGAACCTTGTTTTGAACCCACAGCTACACAGCTAAAGGTTCTTCCAGTCACCGTGACGTAGTCCGAGTCACTGCTGGTGTAATGTATTGGTTTACCTATCACACACACACACACACACACACACACACACACACACACACACACACACACACACACACACACAGGCCTCATTTAGCATGCGGCAGGGGAATGAAACCCGATCACTGTGTGCATGTGCGTATTTAACACCTTGCGGGTACCAAATCTCCCCCAATCTGAAAAAAGCAAGAACATTTAGTGGTTGTGGGGTCGGCAACTACAGACCAGTCCCAAATGGTGCCTGAGATTATCCACAAAATCCATATTTTGATGACACCAAAAACGTAAGGGCCTGGATTAAAATGGACCTTCAGGATGCACACATCTGAACACTTACTACGTCGATCAGACAGCTGTCAATAATATCCATACATTCTGAAGGTCCTGGTCTGAATTTCAAGGCATTTCGAGTAATAGGCCAGTGCTGAGTCTGCAGTATTGTGGTCCTCATCAGAGGCTGTAAGGGTGCATAGAGGGCGCTCATGAGCTCTTCTCTGAACGCCCTGGAGCTGTGGTCTTCAAACCAGTTCTCAGAACCTCCATCCTAACAACTTATACAGAATGAGCAAAAATATGGGCCATCTGGGGGGTCCTGAGGACCAGTTTGAAGACCACTGATCTAGACCCTCACAGTATGTACAGTTATGGACGTCTGGCACAGATGCACCATTTAGGCTTAGGTATGGGTCCATTGTTGAAGGTCATGGGTGGTTCTGATGGCTCATGCCCCAGCCCAACAGACTATGTACAGTTTCCATTGACTTTATGAGCATTTTGGAAAGCAATAAAATGGAAAAACCTTTGAAATAAAATTCCCATCAAATAGGGTTACAGAGTTGCCTTGTCCAGTAAGAAAGATACATTTTCATGAAGAGTTTCTCAGTGCAAAAAAATAAATATTGCAAAAGATTAGAAGGACATTCCAGTCTATAACTGCAGTTAAGTAGGTCTGGTAGAGCAGCATTACTTTCCTCAGCCTTTAACTGAATTCACAACTTCATATCAAATTCAAGTTCTCTCACTACAATACCCAGCATGCATCAGGCAAATACATCAATTGACCATGGTGTCAACCAGTCCTGACTTTTAGCCTAGACACTGAGTTATAAGGCGAATGCATACAAGCAAGCGAGCAAGGTGGACTGGACTATTATCAGTTATAGTGTATGAATATGATTTAGCTCATAATATTAACTTTGGTAAGTGTACGCTTACAATCCAGAGATCCTGTTCAGCCTTGAAGATTGCAAAAAAGCTCTGCAACTTTTGCTGAATACATGTTAATAAACCACCAAATGCGGATGGGGTTCTCCCCATTGCTGTGTTAGTTTGTTTTGCTTGTGTGCCAGTGTTCCACACTGCATGTCACAAATTTGTTACTTCGTGTTGAATTCTATACTTGTACTTGCTCCGGCAGCTTGATTTTCCAGACACAACTGCATGACTCCCACAGTTTCAGACTGGTGAAGAGACAGACAATGAACGTCTGATGGCTCTTTAATGTTGAACATATATTTTATTTTTTATTTTAATTAGACATTTTTTTAAATATCTCTCCATCAGTGAGACAGTGTTAGCCTTTGGTGTTAGTGAATCATTCAACAGGATGATTACGTTTACTGTAACAGCAGGAGCTCTGGTTATGGTTACAGTGCCATAGTAGTTGTGAATGAGTAAGGGAGAAATTAAATACTCCATAAAGATGGTTTATAAAGCTGTATAATGAAAATCTGTCAGTGTCGTTTGCTGGTGTTTGACACATGTCAGGTGTCAAATGACCAGATTTGCCAAAAGTCTGTTTCTTCACGGCATCTGTTGTGCTCTTGAGTGTCTTGCACAGCACGGCTGCGCCCGAGTAGTTGGATTAAACTTCCTTTCCTGTCCCCTTTCTCTGATTCTGACTGATCTGGTGGATCCACATGATGGTTAGATCTACTGATATAATTAGGAGGCTGTGGGTGGCAAATGAGAAGAAACTGGGACACACAGATCAGAAAGGAAGCATCTATTGGCACAAAGCCCAACTTCAGTGTGATTTAGCATCGAGTGTCAAATTTCTTGTTGAATTATTGTGTCAAGAGATACAGTCCAATATGTTCAGTGTTTATACACCTTGGGATGTTACGCTTCACTGGAAAGTGGTTGGAAGCACGACCATGTGATACTATGCACTATGTCCAGACCTTTCTCTAACCCAGCTTAGTAAAACTCTGGGTATCTGATTTGATGATGACTGTTGTAGAAGTTTTGGGGTGGAAACATCTATTGGGATGTAGCCTGAGTTTAGTGCAATTTAGTTTTGAATCAAGTGTCAAATTTCTTGAGTTATTAGATTGAATTGTTGTGTTGAGAGTTAGAAAATGTTACAGTGTTGATTGTTTATCACACCTTGGGACATTACACTTCAGTGGAAAGTGGTCATTTGACGCTATGCACTGAAGGTTTAAGTTCTTTTTAATCAGTAAACAATGTACCCCCGACCTTCCAAACTTTTCTCCAACCCAAATTAGCAAAAATCTTGGGATCTAATATGTTGACCACTGTTGAAGTCTCCTCCCCTGTTTAAAGATAGCTGAGGAATATCAGGGGAGGAGCTGGGACCCTTTAAAAATTAGGTTCTTAACACCAGTGGGAGAGAGAACATTGGCTGAGGGACCACACACGAGACTGAGAGACAGCTGGAGAGTAGCCGAAACAGACTTTTGGTTAGATTTGTTCGTTTTACTTGGACCTGCACTGTGTTCCTATTGGTCCTTCTTTGGTTTCCTTTCCTCTGCCAATGCCACACATGAAACAAAACCCCTTAAAAATGTCACAGAACTTGTCAGGCAAAGCCAATTGTCCAATAATACTGCAACATCAGGACAGTGAGCAAACAGTAGAAAAACACAGTCTCTCTTGAATGCATTCTCTTTCAGTAAAGAATACAACAAAATAGAAAAAGGAATTCTGTCATAACAGATGGTGCTCTGTTTATAAAGGGCTTGCAGAAAGGCGTAGTGTTCCCTCTGGACGAGGTGAATCCAGCAGTAACTCTGGCATACGATACAATACCAGTCAGTTCTTTAAGCTTTATGAAAAGGTGAAAGCCACAATACACCCAATAGCTGCTTTTGAAAGAAACCAGGTCTACTGCATTGACTCTTCAAGGCCGTCCTTGAGCACACTCAACCGGCCACAAACACAGCTAGGGCTTCTGAAAGGTAAGTCACTTCATGTGCTTTCCATGACAGTTCTTTTGCACAAAATTATTTTTTTCCCAGCTAAGGATTAAGCCTAGTCTTGGGCTAAACTGCAGTGCCAGTGATAGATCTCCATTGGAAATTAGGCTTATTTTGGGTTTGGAGAAACTAGCACAAAGCTAGCTAGCATGCTTAAAGGCATTGCTGAACCATCCATGTAACTTGTTAATATGACTGACGCCCAGTAGACCAGCAGATCATGGGCATGAGCAAAGAAAGTAGAAAGTATCATTTTGTCAATTAATTCACCACATCTGAAGCCAGCCTGTCAACAATAACTGATGACCTTTTACAGGTATCAGTTCACAGCTGATGTAGCTGTTCATTTTTATGCTGAGAATTAGGGCCAGCAGATGCCATGCTCGGTGAAACATAACAGACAAATGCAAATACAGCATCCTTGCAGACAAATTTAACGTAGTAGTCCTAGTATTTATGTATCAAACAGAAAAACCTTAAAACCACATGCCCAATATTTTGTCTCTCTCATGGCTCCAAAACAGCCCTGACCTTTTAGGGTATGAACTCCACTAGACCTCTGAAGGTGCTGTGGTATCTGCACCAAGACGAACAGCAGATCCTGTAAGTTGGGCTGGGCTTTGTAGGGGACACAGGTTGTCCAACAGGTGGCAGCACCACCAGAAATGTGCAGTGCAACCATTAAGGTGATGGAGGGTGGAGTCTGCTGGGGGTGGAGCTCACTTTCAAGGTAAAATAACCTGACATCATTCTTCAGTTTATTACAAGACTGGATTATTCAGAAATAGTCTGTCAATTCACTGTATGTTAGAGTGAATAACTGTTACAGAACATTTAGTTTTTCATTTGTGGCTTCTTTGTTGATTTGGTCAGTATTTGTTTCAACTCTACATGACACTAATTCCAGTGAGTTAGCAAGTTTGATAAGTTCAAGTGTGTTAGTTAGCTAACGTGTGTAGCTACAATTGGTCAAACTACAATACAGTTGGTCAAACTACAATACAGTTGGTCAAACTATTATACAATTGGTGTAACTATAATTGATCAATCTGTGCTTAGGGCTGGGTTTAGTATAGGGTGGTGGTTGACACATTCCCTAACCACTCACAAAAATGCATTCAAGCTCCTCATAGCTGACAATAATTTTATATTGTCAGCTATGAGGTTCCTTTCTACCATCATCGATTTGTCGAAGCACTTCATTCATTTGTTTTTCCCTTTTAAAAAATTATTTTCCTTTCAGTTGCTGTTTTAAACCTGTCCAGATGCCCCATAAACTGGCCTATTATGTCTTGCGTTAGTAGACCTGACCCGACGCCAACCGTAGTTAAGCATGGACAGGTCTATTTCCACCACCAGGCAAGACTTACTGACTGATGATGATATCAGTCTCAGTAAGGACAAGGTATTAGAGAGAGCGTGTGTTCCCTGCTGGAAGAGTGTGGTGTCTTTTTAAGGATGCAGAAAATCACCAGAGCTTGAGAGTTTCCTCATTTCCTCGACGATTCTCCTGGCATGGTTTGTGATTTCTCTCCTCTTCAATCTAAATGGTTATTATGCAAAACAGTCTCAGCACTTTGATCAGATCGGATCAGAATTTAGAAGAGCCGTGTGGCATGTACAGTCATGCTAATGTCCTCACAACAAACAACATCCAGATGCTCAGAGCCAGAAGGACTACGGACAAGCCCAGGTCCATATGTCCTTACCAACAGGGCAACTGGCCTGCATACGACAGCTACCGCTTGTTCAAAATGCTGCTGCTAGAATTCTAACAAAAACCAAGTAAACATGACAACAATATCTCCCCTTTAAAGTGTTGCTAATTGTTTATAAGTCACTCGTTCTTTTGGGCCCTAAATGAATCCCTGAGATGTCTGATAAGTATCAGATTGACAGACGCTGGTAAGTCAGTGGTGCACATAACAGGTCTGAAACTAAACAGGGTGGAATGGCATTCGGGCACTATGCTGCCCCCTACAGGGAAATACAGGGGGCAGTCTCCCTGCAGCAACTTGGAGTTAAGGGTCTTACTCAAGAACCCAGTGGAGGTATTCTGAAGGTAGGACTCAAACCCATGACCTCTTGGACCAGAGGCAAGTATCCTACCCACTAGACCACCGCAACCCCTCCAGAACGGGTCTGCTAGTTTTGAAAAGAAACTAAAAACCCCCTTGTTTCCATGTTTTTGTTTCCACTTTTAATTAACCAGTAAAATCTACACAGAATCATGTACTCTTATCTGTATTACATCACTTTATTTACTTTGTTCCATTCATTTTGATTTATCTTAAATCACACTCTTAATTTATAATTACTTTTATTGCTTAATTTTCTTTTTATGCTCATTTAATCTCTGACTAGGACTTTAATGTGCTACAGAAATAAACATGCCCTGCGGAGCCGTGAGGGACTTATAACTGATTACAGATGTTTAATGTCTTTATGCTTTTATCTATGAGATCCTCTATGAATGTACTATCAACAACCAAATAAACATCGATGCTGGTCATTTTTAGACTTATCAACTACTTTGTTTCCTCTGTGGGATTGGACTACACTGAAAGTGGTCCCTCTCGCAATCAGAATTAGGGCAGATTTTCATCAGCTGCTCATTTTTTCATCAGTAGCTTGTTAACACGGCACCCTACCAAGTCAAGTCAAGTCAAGTGGATTTTTATTGTCATTTCGACCATATACACACAGTACACAGCGAAACGAAACAATGTGCCTCCGGGACCATGGAGCAACTCAAGAACAGAAGAGAACAGAATACAAGACCGCCAGTGCAGACAGGACTAAGAAACACACAAAAGCAACTAAACAACTGGACAAGACGACATTTAGTGTGATCTACAGTAGCTATCGTCTGGATGAGTATTTTGACAGGTACTGTATTCTATCAGAGAGTTGTGTGCAAAACTGCAAAGGATAAGTTACATGTGCAAAAAATGCAGAACAGCATTTAACAGCAATAAATATGATTGTGCAAATATAGCAGGACAGAGAATGTGCATTGTAATAAAAAGTCCCTTTAATCCCTACTAGTTATATTCACTACTGTTCTGTCAGTTTTCAATTTGTTTTCTTTACAGTTCAAGGCATTCTAAAAGGCAAACTGAGAATCAGTTTATCAAAGGCATCCATCTTTTTACGGTCTCCATTTTAATGGTTTTAAATTAATAAAAAATAAGTTTTTTTCAACCTGTTATTTAATGCCAACAGGCCAGTTCTTCCACATGCTTTGAAATCTTTTTAACAATTATCTTTTCTTATCTATGAACCAGTTCATATATGAATGAACTACCGTATATGAATAAAACAATACACTTTCATAGTTTCACGTTGGCGTGTAGCATCGTTTATTGTTCTCACAGTGCAAAAAATGAAGTGGAAATATGTCAACATTAAAAAAAATAATGGCGTTTTATGTGGGGGTGAGTCTGTATAAGCTCTATTTGAGTGAGATTGTGTGGTATAATTCAATTTATACAAATATTTCTATGAGTATGCATTCATATCTGTGGTGCTTACACCTTCTTCTTTCTCTTTCGGCTTTACCCTTCAGGGGTCGCCACAGCGAATCATCTGTCTCCACTTAGTCCTATCTGC
>JBBIGA010088078.1:0-11392 GCA_037576975.1 Alestes dentex | reverse complement strand
ACACACATATATATATATATATATATATATATATATATATATATATATACATACATACATCAAACGCTGCTTGATGTTTAATTAAGCACTAATCCTGTGGTCTCCAGACCAATTTTAGAGGTCCAGGTGGGTGAAAGGATCTGAATAGGGGCCATCTAGTAAACATTTTGTAGGAAATGTAACCATTTTTATAACAATTAAATAGATAAAACTGAATCAATAGCATGTATACCTTTATAATATATATAATATATATATATATATATATATATAATATTTACCTTTTAAAGGAATTTCAACTCAAGCAGTATAACCGCTATTCTTTTTTTTTTTTGCTAGATTATTGTAGAAGAGCTGTATATTTTCTGTACACAGTGTATCTTAGTTTACAAGAACATTCTTCATTGAATTACAGGGATGAATTACTGACCAGGCACAAGTATTTAAGAGAAATCTTAATTGATCGAGGAGGAAGTTGCTTAAAGATTAAAGATTGTTGCTGATTTTTCATATGGACGTATTAGACAGTGTGTAATAGACTACTTCTTAGTTTAAATTCTAAGAGAGAAAAAGTGTATAAATCTTGATCTTAAACATATGAATCTATATGGAGTATAAAGTATAATTCAGTATAAAGTGTTCTAATGCAGACACAATAGAATATTTTGGAGCATGGGTAGGGGGGCCCAGATGCAGGATTCCATTTTGACTTTATTTACAAACTCCAGGCAGGCACGAGGTCCAAAAACACAAAGCAAAACCTAGAACCTGATACGTGGGTAACAAAGCTCAAAAGACGGCCGTAACTCTACACACGAAGACGGTGGACCGACACAAGGGCACGACACAAGGCGACTTAAATACACAAACGACTTGGACATAAACCAGTCAACAAACACAATCAGTTGAACTTAAACACAAGACAGCTGTGACTTAGACAACATGACCCCAGACCCAGTGAACCCTGACACGTTTCAAAATAAGAGTCCCGTAACATAACTTTAACAAGGGCTGCCTCTAGCGGCCGCTGTCCGCGGACGTAACATATTTCAGAGTATTTCAATTGAATATTTCAGTGTATGCTATATATATATATATATTGCTTCTTTGTATTTATTTTTGTTTTTAATTTTTGTATTTATTCTTTGTATTTTATTTTTGTTTTGCTTGATATGAGCATTTTCATCTAATTTAATTACTTGTTCAGTTCTTGAAAGTGTTTTCAGTGTATTGTGTTTGGAGTGTAACTTTTCAGGTCTTGTTTATTTGTTTGTTTGTTTGTCGCATAGTCAGTGTAGTCAGTTTCACTCCTGTTCAGTGCAGTGCGGTGGACCTCCAGCAGGCCTCATGTTGAAGTACAGCTGAGTGGAAAGTGCAGCAGAACGTCCTGAATGCAGCAGTGCTCTGTTATGACAGTCATGTCGTAAAAGGCACAGCAGTCATCCTGAGAGCTAAGCGGCGCGTATTAGCATAATGAGAGTGGACACAATGAGAAGGACGGGCGTGCTCGCGCTCCGGAACACACTTTTGCTTCGGCACTCGCTTTACTGGAAACCAGACCGCTCCAGTGCGACCAATCCTCCCGTCTCACCGAGAGGCCTGTTCTGCACCCTGTTCTGTGGTTTTCACTGTTTTTGCTTGTCTTCATAATGTGCTACATACACACAATATTGCACAAAAATCTTCCTATACAAATTGTTTAAAGCCATTTTCTTCAGTGTGTGATAAACTGTCTTTCTATTGGGAAATGTTCTGTTTATAAAAAAAGAAGTAGTTATTGTGTGAGCTGGTGAGGAGAACACAGGTTCGGTTCCAGATTCCTCCTCGGTTCCTCCAGCCATTGTTTGGGTTTGTGAAACTCCATCAGCAGCTCCTGATTTAATTTAATGAAGGACTGATCGAGTCAAACCAGGTTTCTGATGAAACTACAGTAATACTGGACCCACTGATATGCTGTATATAAAATCACAACTTACTATACAATGTTATTTGTATTAATTCTTTTTAGTTTTATTTAACATATTTAGTATATTTAGTTAATTTAGCATATTTTGCACGGTACTGTATCTTGCTTCTCAATACAGAGTACATCAAGTACGAACTCCAGGCTCAATACATTGCATTTTCACCTAATTGATAACTTCATAAATAAATATATATATATATATATATATATATGTGTGTGTATTAAATATATACTATATGATATATTATGTACAATATGTATACACTTACTACAAAGATTCTGAGATAAAAATGTACAACTAACTGAAAAGATATTTCTTGAAATAAGCAATATCTCAAATCTCCAGAAATGTCTATAAGTAGCATAACACTCTGTTCCCAGGCACAATACTGAGATTCTATTTCTAGTTTCTTGCTAAGTTTATATTGGTGGCAGTGTGTGTATGAAGTGTGACATTTTGAGTCATTCTGTCTATGTTGAAGATTTTTAGAGTGATGTGAATAACTAGATATCATTGCTTATTTATTTTAGACTTTTCTGTAGAGTTTTGCCTGTAGGATTTTTTTTTCTCAATATAATCATCAAACTTTGTTCCCTCATTTACAGAATATTATGCTTAATATAGGATCATGAATTACAGTCAGGCCCCATAGCAGTGCGGTGGGTAGCACTGTTGCTTCACACCTCCAAGGCTGGGGGTTTGAATCCAGGTCCTAGTCTTGTGTGTGTGCATGTTCTCCTTCTGGTGGACTGGGTTTCCTCCGGTTTCTCCCAAGGTCCAAAGATTTCAACAAATATAAACTATGTGAAGCACTCCTACACACTCACCGATTTGGTTCTCTGTGACATAGGAACACCAAACAAAGCTCAGAATGACGTCTGACACAACGAGCAACAACACAAACTGGGGGAACTTCCATATAAGGAGCTATTTGGCCGTATGAAGACAGTTTACAATTTGTTGCACTGCGCTTATGGATCCATGCTACTCATATTTTAGGACCTAAAATTCTAAATACTTCAGTTAAAAAGACTTTGATTTACTGATTCACTATGAAATACTGTTAGAGGGACCAGTGCATTTATTTGCATGATCATATTGGAAAGTGTGCAGTAAACTGAAGGGATGAAATGAAATCCACAGTGGATGGCGTGAGGTCACATTGTGTAATGTGCTCAATGAATGTACTCAAGCTCTGTAATGAAAGCAGTAATCCATTGTGATGGGTCGAGTAGGGTGGTTGACAAGTCAGGTTAGTGTCCAATTTCTGATTCCACGGCTATCCTGGGCTGTGTGGTCTGTTTTTGCTTGTAGCTCTTGGCCTTGTTTTACCTTGTCTCCCTGTTTGTTTCTGCTTCTTTGTCTAATAGCACCTCCTGGTTTTGACTCTAGCCCGCCCATTTCTCGTTTTGTGATCCTGGATTATCTTAGCATGACTCTGAGCCTGCCTGCGGCCTGACCCCTGCAACAGCCTGTGTACTGGGAATGGCATAATAAAGCCTAGGTCCCCATCTCCCCGTCTCCTGTTTATTACAGAAAATCATGTTTTGTAACCTCTGGCCCATTAGTCGTCCCTGGTGATGACAAAACACTGAGTCATTTCCAAGCCCAGGGCGGTGGTGAGTATTTCTACATGCCCCGTATGTCTTGATAATATGCTAGAAATTGAAAATCACACCTCAGCGGAAAAGACCCTGAATTGACCCTATGGACCCTTTTCTTTCATATTTACATTTTTTTGTGGATATACTGAACAACAAAAGCAAGAAGATGCCCTTCCGTGTTCAAATGTAGATCAATATATTACAATGAAAAGTGCAAAAGTGCACTGAGATTCTCATGCACAGTCATGTACAAAAGTTTTGGTTAATTTACTTCATTAATTCATTATTCGAGCCGTTTTTCCATAACCAGGGTCGTGTCATTGGGCGAAAAATGGAAAAATGACCTTGGACAGGTCATGTGGTCCATGGCAGGACAGACACAGACAAACACATTCACACTCATACACCTAGAGGCAATTTACCATCTCCAATTCACCTAACATGCATGTCTTTGGACTATGGGAGGAAACTGGAGCTCCAGGCCTAAACCCATTCAAATTACTTGCTGATAGGACGCTTGAACTCTCTTGATAGTGATCGTGCTACCCACCGCACCACTGTGCCACCCAAGACTTTAACATGTAGTTGTTAAACTCAACAAATACATAGAAACTGTGTTCTAGTTGCATAAAATACCATATTTAGGTCCCTGTAAAGGATATGTTAATTTATTTTCACTCAGAATAACCAACAAAACATGTATTTGGGCAGCTATACTTTTAAATGCAATTATGTTTTCAATAGACTGAATTATGACATCAGCTTATGTAACTGGCTATTTTTGTCATGTGTGCACACACCACACCACAGCACAGCACACAGTGTGATCAGTGTGAAATTGTACTCTGCCTTCACCCAAGTAAAGCAGTGGGCAGCCAGCGATGCAGCACCCAGGGAACAGTGTGTTGGGATGGTACCTTGCTGAAGGGTTCCTTAGTGGTAGCCCTGGTAGTCCTGGGATTCGAATCTATGACCTTCTGATCGCAGGGGCAACTTCCTAACAACCAGACCACCAGCTGTCTGGGCACCCTGCCCTGTGATGGACCGGCGACATGTCAGGATGTTTCTTTTCTGTGTTTCTGTACCTTTTGCCCTATGAGTACTGGGATAGGCTCCAGCACCCCCGAGACCCTGGTTAAGGATACACGGCTCAGGAGATGGATGGATGGATGGATGGATGGATGGATTGACTGATTATGGTACACAAACCCACAATCCTAAAAATGAAATAATAAACCCAGTCCACAAAACTGAAGAATATGGCTGAGGAAATGGCACCCCCTGTGAAAGCACCGTGTCAGCTCTAACTGCTCACCCTCTGAGGTAGACGTTTCCTATCTCCAGCCTGTCAGTCAGACGCTACATTAGGGTTGCATTTATTCCCACTGTCTCTCGGCTCGAGCGTGTTTGGTGCTTCGATGCGAGCAACTCGGCAAGTAGATGATAAAAGCCTCTCCAGTGGTTTTGTAATTCAGATAGTAGATTTCGAGCATTAAGCCCCATCACAAGCAGCATTTTTTCTGTTGCTCTTGTATGCGCCGAGGCACTGAGCTGAAAAAATATTTGGGGGGGGGGAACAAACAGGATGGATAATAGAAAGGCCTGCTAAAAGCAGAACCATGTCATAGATACAGGCCATGAATATTAACATCACACTCACAAACATCTTCATACACTTACAGCATTCACAGCTTTGTTTGAGACCCTCAAACAAGCACGCCCATGGCTTTAAGTGTTTATCTCTAACAGCACAAATCAATGTATTTCTATTAGGATAAACATATACACCATCCAGGATGAATTACGTGATCATATTGGAAAGTAAATTAACATAAGTTGTGTATATGTTTGACTGTATAGAGCAAAAAACTGCTAATGTCACTAGTTGGCGTTGTCAGTATGTGGCATCTGTAGTTGATACAACCTCTGTGGAATCACT
The DNA here is from genome assembly GCA_037576975.1 of Alestes dentex. Lineage (NCBI taxonomy): Eukaryota > Metazoa > Chordata > Actinopteri > Characiformes > Alestidae > Alestes > Alestes dentex. Next base: position 5,882 of record JBBIGA010088078.1, on the reverse strand, counting down.
CTCTCTGAGTGGGTAGGATGGCCTTTAGTCTTCCCCCATCACTCAGTTTTAGCCAGTGCAGGCGAATGTTAGCTGATGCAACAGAATGGGTGGTTAGTGTTCTCCTCCAAGCCTGTTGAGTCCAATGATACCACATTGGCAACAGTTCAACAGGATGTGGCGACTCTTTACAAACCCTGTCCGTGCCTTCACCCTCCCAGCACTGGTCGTGACTGGTATCGTGACTGGAGTCCTTGACAGCAGGTGGAATGGCAGAAGCTCACTTGTTGGCCTTGCTTGTCAGATTGCTTTTGCTTGCTATGTTGCCTTTGAATCTTGCAAGCACTCAAAGAAAGAGGTTATTTTCACAAGAATGTACAGTTTTGTATTTTCTACTATATGATGGAGAAATGTTACATTTTGATTTGGCTAACATTAGGACCACCCAGTTTAGACTGTAAGGGGAAAGAATCTGTCAGAGAAAAGTCACCAATTATTCAGAGGGGACTACAATATGTACCAAATGTAACTTCATTAAAAGGCAATCATGGATCTGTGGGTCCCCTGGGCACTTGGCTCATGTGTTTCCACTTCATCGCAATGCTAGGGGTATGGCCGGTGCAATATCTTTGAATGAAACCACTGACTCTTGCGCTGGCTAGGTTTGCTTCATCTGTATCAGTTACAGCCTGTGAATAATAAGGAGCTATTCACCCTATCTGAAGGGTTTTTTTCTCGACTGGTGAAGTGCAGGAAGACACCCCAAGTTCCCTCTCCTTGGCATGTCAAGTCCCATCACGGATGTCATGCGGACCCCTGAGTGCATCCTACAGTATGTAGCCTTTTCCATTTCTACGGCCCTCAAGTGGGCCATCACAACTGCCCTCCTGTCACCAAATAAACTGCAAATGGCTGGCCGTTAGCTCAACCGGTGGAACACAACCCTTTCCAGAGCAACGGTCATTTATATCTATAGTCAGGCAAAGGGAGTGGACGAGCATTGCTGGATGGAGGTGATGTCAGGGCTATCACATCCCTTTCAACCGGACAACACACAGAGATTGCTTGTCAGGAAGGAATTTGGTCACGACGCGCCACCGTCATCCCCGAGAGCAAAGAGCAATGACAGCAGACCGCCATTCATCACTGTCCACCCGGCTAAACCTGTAGGGCGGGGGAAAAACAAGAGGAAGAGACAAGACCATCTGTTTGCTTAAGAAAAATGAAAAAAGAAAAGCGAAATGTCATACAGAGAATGCACGCCAACGGGAATGAGTGGTTTTGGGGATTGCAAAGCATCCAGTTTTTGACCCACACTGTCGTCTGCCATCTTCAGAACGTCAGTGTCAAGCGAAAGGGAAGGACATTGTGCTTGATAAGGGATAGGAAAAGAAAGGATATTCTTTATTTCTGTAAAAGAGTAAAGCACAACTAAATTTGAATGTGTGCGCTCTGTAATACCCGCTGTCATTGTGAATCTAAAAAACATGTACTGTAACTGAATCAGTTACTAATACTAATATTGAATATGTTATAATATATGTAAATTACATTATTTTGTAATTACTGTGCATTTTTAATGCATGACATGCAAAGCAGTTTAAGTATTTAAAATATCTAAAGTATTTTTAAAAAGAAGAAAATAATTTTTTTGTTGCAGAATTGCTGTCATAGTGGCCGGTGTGGCATTTCTTGCCAGCGTTTCTTGCATTACCAGTGACATGAATGGTGAAATTTCTACTCAACTCCAGGTTCTTTAGCTCATCAGTCAACTGATCACAAGAGACTGATCGCTGCTCATATCTGGAGCAATGTTAAGTTTCCCATATGGGGGTCCTGAGCGGTGCCCTATCATTGGAAGATCAGTTCGATCCCTGGTCATGAAAAAGCCATCCGTGGCCAGGAGCTCAAGAGAACACAACTGACCTTGATCTCTCTGGGTGGGTAGGATAGTCCTCCTCTTTCCCCGATCACACCTTGCAAGACATCTGTTGATGACAGAGTTGGTGTTCACTGTTCTCCTCCAAGTGTGTCAGGTCCAATGACATTGTATTTGGAGCGGTTTGAAATGACGTGATGCTTCACATAACTTGGAGGAAGCATTTGCTATCCTTTGCTCTATCAGTGTTGGTGGTATCATGCGATAGGGGGAATCTTAGCTTGTGAATTAGAGACTAAATCAGGTAGAAAAATCAAGGAAAATTCATTAATAAATTAATTAATTTCTCATGTGAACTTCACTGTTGCTCAGGAGGCCCTGCTCTTCATAAAGTTCTGCTTGTGTTTCTTTATTCCTCTTTTACAAAACATGCTTACTGGAATGCAGTCTGTTTTGAAAATTGTATCACATTTAATAGTGATCCAAGTTTACCATTTGATCCAAAGGACCCATAGCCATGTTCAGGACATAACTGTTCTGGACTGAAACCAAAATCTTCATCAGAAAACCATATTAACTATAACTTAAGCCTGATTCAATGTACATGATATCCTAGGTAAATTTAGTCTTTTACAGTAGCTACTCTCTGACTTTATTTCTACCCAGAGTGTCAATGCCAGTGTCATTTTATTGCTGACCACATGCTAGAGGTTTATCATTGAAGAAACTTGAAGAAATTTTATTATAGTTGTCCCTTGATAAAGTAACACAGTCCAAATGGGGCTTAAGATGTAAGTTCTGTAGTTAAGAGGAAGAATGAAGTAAGAGAAAGAGCTGTGGACCCATGCATAGACTTTCACTCTGTCACACTCGGGCCGTGCCCGTTCAGGAAGGAGGCGCAGGCGCAGATTTCCATGACTAGTGGTTTTATTTATTAATTACAAAACAAAGGAGGCACAAGGGCCAAAACTCAAACAAAGGTAGAACCTGAACAGAACAAAGCTGAGGATACGGTGAGGGAGAACAGACAACTAGAACTAAAGCAGACAGACTATTTATACAAGTGCATGAACCAATAACAACCCAAACATAATTATTCTTTAATCCCTGGCCAGCTGAGAACCTTGATTCCTAAAGGGAAGAGACCACACCCAGTGTCAAAGCAAGAGACCCCACAAGTCCTGTCTGGGGACATTACACACTCTTGCAACAAGCATTTTAAAATGCAATGTTTCCAATTTTGTGAATATACAATCCACTTGTGAATATCCAGGCCACTTGTTTTAATCCCTCAGAATCTTGTTATAGTCAGATTAGCCCTGAAGAAACCCTGGTCTGAGTCAGCTAGTTTTAGAATTTGCTTTGTTTCTTTTTTCAGGATGTCCATGCGTGAGGAGGAGCAGTAATTAAGCATGATAACACTGAGCATAAATTCATAAACAAGCGAACAACAAAATAAATAACTCATGTGGCAGGCCTGTGTAAACTATAGGGCTGCAATAGCACCCCCTGCTGGACAAAATTATAAAGTTGTGGTGTACACAGACATGTGACTTAAAAAAAAACACCCCTAATTTCAGGGCCCTGACCTAATAGCTGAGTCTGGACTCCTTCAATTTGGATGAGGCTTTTCTGGTCAACGGCATCGCGTCCAGCAACGGCACCGCGGCTATCCCACACTCGCTAATCCCCAACAACCTTCTTCAAAGAGTGCGGCTGTTGTCGGATGTGATTTGTGCTTGGCACCAGGCAACGGCACCAAGTTTCTCCTTCCACTGTAATCTCTCCCGTCTTAACGCAGATCGTGGAGACAGCCGAGCCTTTTGAAATGCTAATGAGGAGAAGGCTACAAAAGCTCATTTGTCAGATCAAATGTAAGCCATTACTCTTCTTAAAGGAGAGAGAAGTAAGAGAGCGAGGGAGAAGCAAGAAGAAAAATTAGGGACCAACCAAATGGAGCTGTTCTACTTGCTAGCGCCACCTGTGACTGTCGACATGCTCTTAAGGTCCAATTTTCTTGAAGTGCATTGCGTTATGAACCCTAGCCCATGCCCTTTGGGTTCTACTCTGTGGGTTGCAGCTGATAAATTCCCTTTAGCATGCCTTTGGTTCGGACGGTACTCGTTCTGTTTGGACATATTTGCACACAGCGTGTCCTGAGCCTGTACAGCACATGGCTTTGATTGCTAACGCACCACAATTAGGCTGAGCAAACAAACATACCCAAATAATCAGCGCACAACGGCGCGGTTTCATCCCGACTGGAGCCAGCAGCGGCTTGATCCCAATTCAAGCAAGCTCACTGCCAATTCAAGAGTCATACGGTCTTCAATTCGTTTACATGCACAAAACAAAGGCACACACTCACATTTGCAGGCACTTGCTAAGATATTGATTAGAACATTAGGAGGCTACTGAAGCTAACTCTGAAGCTTATATCCTACCACATCGCATCACAGGGACGTGGGAAATAGGGGTGCTGAGGGGGCTCACACCCAGACTGCTGTATTCCACCCCCAGTTACACAGCTGAAGGAAAAATGATGGTCTCAGTAATTAGTGTCCCTAATTACTGTGTAATGACATATCAATAATGCACGTAACAACAGTGTGACTACTGCTGAAGTGTCGCTGGTACATATTATGTAACAAGTACAGTAAATGAGTAAAAACACAAGCTAGTATATGTGTGTATTACCTAATATGCTGTTGTGGTCTAACAGTAAATACATCACCGGTGGTTACAAGCATGTATCAACCCTTAGAATATGAGCCGCACAGATCCATGCTAGAAGCGCAAAAAATGGTCAATGGCCATCATATGGCAAAACAACTTCTACAACGGTTCTAGACTGTTATATAAAGGTTATGTTTACTGAAATCAGAAATTCTGGGTTTCCTGAGCGAGCTCTCACAGATCAGATCTTGACCCGAGCCCAAGGGGCGGAAGCTGCTTCAGTAACTCCTGTCCAATTATCCTCCATTTCCATTGCAAGAGAACAATCCTTGGCACCCACCATCTCTGAGTCCATGCTGACTTGCTGACTCGCTGTCTTGCTCGGCTTACGGCAGCAGGCTGACAGTTCTCTAAGCTCTCTGATCAGGCCTGACTTAGGCACAGCGATCTGCGCAGCGCAGAGACCCGAGCGTGAGAACATTTCTGATATGCAGATAACGAACTCCCACCTGTTGTTGCGGGACTCTCTCCCTCTCTCTCTCTCTCTCTCTCTGAAGGCTGAGTTGTTTTAACCTCGGTTGTAAACTTTGGATTCCCGACATCTGCCAGAGTTGCGGGTGGGGGTGTAAAACATGCTGTAGTGTGACGGCCTAACGACCACAGCAAACAAGCAAACTTTGTGGAAAGTAAGTGAATTTTCATGAATATTCTGATCAGCGGTGTAGTGACAGGTGGATATATTGTACCTGCCGAGGGGCCGCCACCCATACTGTGGATCAGTGACATTTCTGGCCCTTCTGCGGCTTTAGGCAAGAACTCAACCAAACACCCCCCTGCTGGCATCATAAAAAACAGTGTGGGATTAAGACATTTCTGGGTCCTCTCTATGTTTTACGTGCTGTAGTACTTGTAACCCTGTGAGTCAACTTACAGGTCAACATTTATGGGCCCCATTTTTTTTTTTTCTTTTCTTTCTTTGCAGCAAGAATTGGAGAATCTACGAAGCTGAAGTCGATTGTTTTGTTTCACCTCAATTGGGGCAGCAGGCACAGTGCCATGTGGGGTCCACGCCTCCACATGTATCACATGGTGTATTTTTATTTTAACCCTTTTGTGTCAGACACACAACTCATGGCAACAAACAACCAACATCTCTGTAAATCGAAGAGAAGTTCTATGCATATTTAGTTATAGAAGGCTGCATTTACAGCTCCGGGAAAAAAACTAAGAGACCACAGCAATTTATTTTTAAATCAGCACCTCTATGAGTGTGAAATCATTCCATGCCAGTGTCTGTTAAATTCCTACACAAGCACCTCATTCTGCTTTATGAGGGACTGATTAGTGA
>JBBIGA010088067.1:0-11392 GCA_037576975.1 Alestes dentex | reverse complement strand
AATCTCCTAATTACAACAAGTCATTCTTTTCCTCTAAACACAGAACCTTAGTTCTACCATTTACCAGAAAGAGGGTTTCATTGGCTTATATCGGATGGCTCACTACGGGGAACACATTTACAAATTCATATAATTTTTCTCTTGGACTCATGTAAGAACACATAAAACTGTTTGGTGCTTCTTCTGGGAACAAAATGCTCCTCCTGTTGTGTGTGTGGGTGAAGCAGGAAACGGGAGGGGTGTGGGTGAGTGTCCTTGTTACGAAGCCCCTTTGTTTTAAAGGGGGCCGGCTGATCATCTGCAGCGGGGTGAACCAAAGTCCATCTTAATTATGTGGCCAGTCTTTTATCCAACTCAAGCCCGCGAGTCGTAAAGATGTCCTAACAGCCTGTGACGAAACACATGCAGCCTATCCCAGCTGCAATGGGTGAAGGCAGGGTACACCCTGGACAGTCGCCAGCACATCATAGGGCCACATACAGAAACAGACAACAGTTTACACCTAGGGGCAATTTAGTGTGCTCAAGTGACCTATCCCCAAAGCACACATGTTTTTTGGTGGTGGGAGGAAACCCACACGGTCACGGGGAGAACATGCAAACTCCACACAGAAAGACCCTGTGCCCATCCCGGGAGTCGAACGCAGGATTTTCTTGTTGTGAGGCAACAGCGCTCACCACTGTGCCGCCCTGCCCCTCAGCCATTCAAATGTAAAACAGCAATCTGAATACATGAATAGCAGTGGCGTGATTGGCTTATTGTGCAGCGGGGGCGGTGAGAACACGCCCCCTTTCACCGTAAACAAACGCACATGGGACATGCTCGTTTCACACACTGGAAAATTCGTTTTGGAGTGTGAGGCAGACATGCAAAGTCTGATTTATCCGGTGAGAGAGCAAGGACAAAGGTCACTCTGAGCTTCTCTTGAGTAAGTAGCCTAATATCTGTTTTCTAGCTTTTTCAGTTAGCTTATGAAGCTATACCTGGTCTTATGCTGGCCAGATGATCATATGGTTAAAATCCATGTCATTAATTGCGTTTACAGTAGGCTAAATATGGTAATCGTGCATCACGCTTTTTCGGGTAGCTTATAAGGAGAATGAAGCTATATCTAGTCTTTTGCTGGCCAGATGATCATACGGCTAAAATCCATGTCATGTAGCAGGGAAGGACAACAAAATCTCAGTGGAAGTGTGGAGCATGTAATGGGTACCATTGCCTTCATCAGAAAAGAAACTGTTACGCTGCTTGGCATCATGATTAGACTGCTTATAGTATCTTTATTTATACTTATATACTTATACTTTATACTTATATTTTATTTATGCTTATATACTTACACTTACGTATTCATGCTGTTTTTTTACTTACACTATTGCTGTGATGTTGATAGTTATTCCTTCCATTTTTACCGTGTGTAGCACAGTCTATGTTGTACCATCAACTGCATGTGACAAATAAAAGTCTTAAATACTTAAATACCTCAGAGGGTTACATTTAAATGTTTTTTTTGGGGGGATCAATTTTTTATTATTGGTTTTGCACAAAGGGTCATATACAATTGTCAAAAAAGAAGAAGAAAAAGAACCACTCAGTCTGACCCTCTAAACCCCTTCAAACATCAACCCGCCCCCACCCCCCAGCGGTCCCCCAAGTCCAGGCCACTTTATAATAAAATTGCAATCAAACAAAATAAAATACATACAGTAATAATAATAATACTATTAATAATAATAATAATGTGTGGAGTTTGCATGTTCTCCCCGTGATTGCGTGGGTTTCCTCCGGGAACTCCGGTGTACCCCGCCTTCGTCCGTAGCAACTGGGATAGGCTCCAGTCCCCCCCCCCGACCCCGAGTGCGGGATAAAGGGGTAGAAAATGGATGGATGGATAATAATAATAATAATAATAACAATGATAATTATATTAATAATAATAAATAATATAGAAGAAAAAAAATGAAATAAAGACAACTAAATGAATACAAAATACAGATACAGATATGTGCAATATAGCAAATTTAGGATAAGTAGAGTAACACATAAATCATCAGGGGTTTGCAACTACAAATTGAGTTATACCATTTTGAAATCTTTCTGTTAAGCCATCTGCAACAGCTTTCCATGCCTCAGTAGTTGAGGCTCTGGCTTTATTTATTGTGGCTGTTGAAAGTTCTAACATTACTATATCATGAAACTGAAGTAACCAGTGTCGCACAGATAAAGTGTGTGGAGAAAGCTATCTCTGAGCAATTATCTTTTTGGCAGATGTTAATCCTGCCAACCAAATTTTCTTTAGTAGTTCTGTAAAACCTACACTAGAGTCATCATTTAGAAGGAGTACAACTGGCTGCACTGGTATATCTTTTCCTATTATATCAGACAATACTGATGAGATCTTTTCCCAAAACTCATAAACCTCCTCACATTCCCACACCATATGCATGAATGTTCCCAATTGCTGTTAGGAACAAAATTTACAGTAGGGGCTTTGCGCTGCTTTAATTAGAAAATGTTTCTTTGGTGTCCAGTACATTCTATGACAAAATTTGAAATGAATTAATTGGTGGTTTGGATTTTTTGATGCACAGAATATATTTTTCCATACTGTATCCCAATCAATCTGGTTCACAGATAGCTCCCTTACCCAAGTCATGTGCAGTGGTAATTGTTTAATCTTAACTTCAAGCAGACGAGGATAGATTGCTGAGACTACATTTTGTTGAAAAGAATAAGAGAACCAGGTATGAACTGGATGTGCTTTGAGAGCTAACCCCCAAGGGACTCCATATGCTCTAAGGGCTGAATGCAATTGTAAGTACAAAAAAAAGGATGGTGCAGGTACATTAAAAGATGCAACTATATTTTGAAAGCTCAGCATACCCTTATCATCCCATATGTCAGCAAGAGTTTTTATTCCCTGCTTTGACCACTGTGTTGATTTAAAAGGTTCCGAACCACATTTGACGTTTTTATTATGCCATAAAGGAGTCTGTAAGTGCCATTGCTCTGAAGGTGTTAACTGTGTTTGCTACAATGGGACCGAATGACTGTTTACAATACTTTAAAGAGAGTCCAGAGAAAAGTACATCTTCAAGTCTAATTGGTCTCACAATGGCTGCTTCTATTTCTTTGCAAGGTGTGGAAATCATAGAGTCGAACCATATCTTGACTGAACGCAGTTGGAATGCTTTATGATATAGCTCAAAATTAGGAAGGGAGAGACCTCCCTCCATTTTAGTACGTTGCAAGGTAGACAACTTCAACTTTGGTTGTTTTCCATTCCAGAGAAAAGTACGAATCAAAGAGTCCAGTCTTTTCCACCATATTGAAAGAGGTGGCAGTGGAATCATGGCACTAAGAAAATTAACCCTAGGTAATATATTCATCTTCACGGTTGAGACTCTAGATTGCAGTGATCCACGTTCTCGTTTACCTATCCTGTCCTGTTCATGCTCCCTGCTTCCTCGCTTTCCCTCGTTCCACGTTTGGTGAATGTTCTCGTTGTCCGTGTCCTCGTCTAACCCTGGTCTCTGTTTTGTCTTTCAGGCCCGTGTTCCCCCCGTTTTGCCCTGAGGGGTAGCGCGTCTCGCACCCCTGCCTGGTTCCACGTTCCTGGCCGTGTGGAGCTTCCGGAGCTCCAGCCAGCGTCCCTGTGTTTTGTTTTGGTTTGTTCGTTTGGGGAGCACGGGTCTGCGTGTCCCGTCCTGTCCCTGTCTGTCGAGCCGGGGTCATTGTTCGTTTCAACCTTATCTCGCAGTTGAGTGCGTCCTCCCCTTACCTCTCCCTTCTCTTGCCCTTCTGACATTAACTACATGTAGCAACCAACGACTATTTTCTGCAGCCGAGCGGTGTGGAATAAAGCCAGATTGATCACTGTAAACTAATTTACTAATATGTTTATTCAAGATGTATAGCTAAAACCCTAGCATATATTTTAAAATCAGAATTTATTAATGAAATAATAAGGTTAATGTTTAGAAAATCTTTCAACTTATTTCTAAAATCTATTAGAAACCCAGAATTTCGTAAAAGAGTTGTACTAAATTGCCATCTTGGGGATTTATCATGTGAGCAGTAAATAAACTTTGTCAGCAGTGGGTTGTGATCAGATATTACAGCTGGGAGGATTGCAATACTCTCAAAACACATCCTAAATTCACGAGAGCATAGAATATAATCTATTCTAGAATGTGTCTGATGCCGCGAGGAAAAGAAGGTATAATCCCTAACCGATGGGTTTTGAACATGCCATACATCTATGAGAGTAAAGGTTTGCAAAAAAGACTTAAAATTTGACATAATTGCCCCCCGGCGATCCCCCGGCGAGCCAAAAACCTTTCACCTCGGAAAAATAATGGGACACCAGGGCGAGGTAAATGGTGTTTGGTTAATTTTTGGTTTTCAAATTATGGCAAACAAGGGGTCGTTGTAAAGAGTGCGAGATATAAATAAATCCATGAAATGAAAATTGTTTATGAGTTATGACTCACGAGTCACAACACTCAAGTTCGAGTCAAGTCCTTGTCATTGAGGGGAAGTCTAATGTCAAGTCAAAAGTCTTTCTTTGTGCGACTTAAGATCATTTAAGGCAAATCCTCTATGTTGGTGAGGGGATATCTCAGCATGCAGTCCAACCCCCTGTTAAGTAACAGCCAGTTGTAATCACGGGGCATGGCCAATTAGCATATCTTCTAAACATTTAGAGCTTAACATTTAAAGCTTTAAAATCCCACAATTAGAGTTGCCGTTTGTAAAAGTGCAACATTTAGATTTAGAGCACAACATTGGTTTTTTTTTAACACATTTAGCTCTAAATGTGTGAAAACTGTGAAAATTGCACTAAATGATGAAAAAATGACTCCTCTAAATTTGTTTTACCTGTTTTTACAAACGGCACCCCATAGACTTGGACTTGGGACTAAAGATTTGAGACTTGACTTGGACTTAGTAAAAATGACTGAACATCTCTGAGGCCCGCACCCATGGCCATATTTAGAGTCGATGTTTAAGTTTCCTGAAAAGATTAAAGATTTGTATCGTTTTAAGTGTGTGCCATGTTTGCCTGAAAGAAACTGCTGCATTTACAGTGGTTAAGTTGTCATGCACATAACTTTTGTGCAGGTGTTTAGTGTACAATTAATGAAAAAAGACTGTTTTTTTTTTTATCAATTCAGCTTGTGTTTCATTCTGTAACATTCTACCTTATTTCTTTATGCTACATCTTGTACAAGCAAGTTAGATGCATTAGGTATTGAAAGTGTGGTGGCAATAAATCCACAATACATTTAAATATGTACTTTTAATACTTAAATATTTTTGGAAGTCAGTACTTCAGTACTTTTACTTAAGTGAAATTTAACTGTATGACTTTCACTTGTACTGAATTAAGATTTGACTAGTGGTATCTGTACTTTCACTTAAGTAATGAAGTTAGGTACTTTGTCTGCCTCTGTATCATTTATTTTTAATGAATTCTACTCACCAACAATGTTTTGTCAATTTTATCTCAACCTAGTGCGTACACTTGTCAGAAATTGTCTTTATCTTGGTATCTAGATGATAGACTAATTTCATGGAACAATTCGCATTCATGGTGAAGGTAAAGGAGCTTCCTGTTCTTAGGGACGACAGCAGCATACACTCAAAATTTTCTAATCAGAGCTGCCTGATGTGTCTGTAGGCATTTTCAATCTGTCTTTTATACTGACTTGCTTGAAGGTGAAATTTCCCCTGTTACCAAGGGCGAGTCAATGTTAAGAGAAAGTTGTAAATTCATAGAACAAAAATCTATAGAAAAACAGAAGTAGCACACGATGGTTTATTGTTTTTCCTCCAGTTTAGTCATGTCCAATTCTACCCACAAGTTAGGACTCCCTGATACCATTAACACTAGCATGTGCATCCTTTGAGTCACATAAAGCCAGCCACCACATCTTTTCAAACTGTTGCTAACATATCATTGGACAGATTAATGCGCTTGAAGGAACACTAACCTCCAACTCTGTCTGTGATGACTATCATCACATTTAGAGCAAATGACAGCCATCAGTGACTCCCGTTCCCATTATGATAAGGACAGTGTACTGTTTACTTTGTATCATTTTCTGCTCAATTTTTGCTCAGGTGCTGCAGATTGAAATTTAAAAACTAAATTAAACAAAAACAACAAAACAAATGAGAGAAACGCTATGATTACCCAGTTTATTGCCTAAGAGAGAGTAGCTGTACCCTGAAGTTTCTTTCTCAGTGGCGCCCAGTTTGAATGTTTATTATTCTTAAAAGCATATTTCTGTTTACTTTTAGGGCAATTTTATAAAAGTAAATGTGAGCATAAGGTGCATGTCACATGCACAAGTCACGTGACGCGCAAATGTCATAGGAAATGAGCGTGTCACATAGTATATAAACAGGAAACGGGACTTCCTCCAGATCTTAGTCATTGAGTTTTACTCTTCGCCCTGCTGGCTCGACGCACCAACTCACGTGAGTACTCGCCTTCCTTGTGCATGATTGTGAATGTAGATTCCGGTGGGAATCAAACTCTAGTTAAGAGCGTTCATAGATTAAAGTGTGTGAATAAACCAGCTCTCTCGCTTCTGTCCGCGTCTGGGCTCTTCCATCATGCTACACAGGTGAATTGTTCAGCAGCTTGTTCACCCTCTACCCGTGACAGAATGTCTGAGATGCTTGTTGTGAGCCCAGCGGACTGGGGTCGACTGGTGGCATTGGTAGAACGGCAAGGGAAGGAGATTGAGGGTCTGAAGCAGGAGGTGCTCGTACTAAAACACCAAGTCGCCTTCCTGCAATGGGTTCACTCCAAACCCCCTGTCATGACACCTTCGCCTCAGCCACCCGCTCCGTCTGCTTCATCCACTCCTCATTACTCCTCCACACGGGTTCACCCTAAACTCTCCCTGCCTGAAAATTGGAACGTGTAGATGGGAAGTGCGTGGTATTTCTAACAAATTTATCCCTTGTGTTTGAGTTCCAGCCAGATCGCTACCCCACCGAACGTTCCCGGATCTCACTTCTCGCCTCCCTCCTCACCGGGCAGGCAGCAGAGTGGGCAACAGCCATCTTCAGGGCCAATTCACCAGACTGCTACATCTACCAGAACTTCACCCAGTTCCTCATGGCGGCCTTTCAACATCCGGATAGTGAGGTGGAGGTCTCATCTAAACTTTACCACCTGCAGCAGGGAGACCATCCGGTCAGCAAATACACCGCAGAGTTTCGTACCCTCGCTGTGCAGATGACGTGGAGTGACTCCGCGCTCCAGACAGCCTTTTACAAGAGGCTAGCTGTCAGAATTAAAGATCAGCTGGTCGGATGGGAGCTGCCTGATACTCTGGAAGTCCTCATCCAACTTTGCATGCGCATAGACCAGTGCATGAGCTCCCATCCCAAGGCTTCCCCTCGTACCCTGCCGCCCACACCATCTACAGTGCCCTTCAAGATTGTGGCTAATCTCTTGGACCCCCAGACCATCACAGAGCTATCCGTCTGGGAAACAGTTAGACCCGCTGAAGAAGGGGAGGTCTTCACCTGGGTTTTCTCTCTCAGCCTCCACTTATCTGACCGTTTCCTGATTTATGGTTCAGGCCCCCATTCAGCTGGTCAGTGTCACTGCTTTTGTTTATTCAGGGGCAACTGGCAACTTTTTTGACAATTTTTATGCTGTTCAGTTGGGTGTGGAATTAGAAGCATTATCCCAGCCGTTAATCATCACAGCCGTTGATGACCTCTCCAACATAGCCCCATAACACACCGCACCGTCCCTCTTCATCTCCTCATCGACCACCATCAAGAAAAAATCTCCCTCCTGATCACTCACCTCTCCTCCTGTCATCTTGGGCTATCCTTGGCTTCTGCAGCACGACCCCCTCATCTCCTGGTGGCAACAGAAGATACTGGAATGGGGTTCAAGCTGTTAAGAGCTTTGTCTTGTGGTGGCGGCCGGGACGTGCTCTGGGGAGTCCCAAGACCCCGATGTCAATGCCAACGCCATCCTGGAGCCGTACCGCAACCTGAAGGAAGTGTTCAGTAAACGTAGGGCCATCCAACTTCCCCCTCACCGGCCCTACAACCTGGAAATCAACCTCCTGCCCAGCACGACTCCCCCTCGCATCCGGCTATACGCCCTGTTGAAGGACAAGCAGTGGGCCATGGAAGAGTACGTGGCCAAAGGGCTTCATCAGGGTACCATATGCCCCTCTTCATCACCAGTGGCCACGGGGTTTTTTTCATTAAGAAGAAGGAAGGAAGACTCTGCCCCTGCGTCGACTAACGGAGTCTCAGCAAGATCACATTGAAGAACCGTCATCCACTCCCTCTGACCAACAGTGCCCTGGACGCTCTCTCTGGTGCCACCATCTTCACAAAGTTGGATCTCAGAGAGGGCAACGAGTGGAAGACAGCTTTCATCACTCCCACTAGCCACTACGAAATGCTGGTTATGCCGTTTGGAGTGTGCAATAGTCTGGCAGCCTTTCAAAAATGTATCAACGGCACTTTCTGGGGTTTGCGAACTTCTACTGCCGCTTCACCCAGGGTTTCAGTTCAGTTGTGGTGCCTCTTACTGTTCTCACTTGACCATCCAAGACTCCATTTCATCTCACCTCCGATGCCATCCATGCCTTTCACCACCTCTGCTCTCTGTTCACTTCTGCACCCATCCTCATCCACCTGGACATTGCCAAGCCATTCGTTGTGGAGGTTGATGCCTCTGATGTGGGCGTAGGAGCCGTCCTCTCCCAACGGGGTCCAGACCAGAAACTGCATCTGTGCAGTTTCTTCTCCAGAAACTTTAACCCCACTCAACAGCGATACGGGGTAGGGGACCATGAGATGTTGGCCATCAAGTGGGCTCTGGAGGAATGGCATCACTGGCTTCATCGGCTATATTTGTTTTGCACCTCCGGTGGGATTTGGAAGATCGAGTTCACCAGGGGCAGACCTTGAACCCCCTCCGGCAGCCACTCCGCCTGGACGACTCTTCGTGCCCACTCGACTTCGCATAGAGACCCTCCAATGGGCACATTCCTGTGCCATGGCTGGCCATCCTGGGGTTAACCGGACACACTCTCTCCTCCAACGCGCCTCCTGGTGGCCGAGGATGGTAGGGGACGTCCAGCCATGCGCGGTGTGCACCAGGGCCAAGAGTACTAACACTCCAACCCCAGGGGAGCTCCAACCTTTCCCTGTTCCTCGCCACCCTTGGTCACACATCGCGCTGGACTTCGTCACTGGTCTGCCGGAATCCGATGGGAAGAACACCATCCTGACCATCGTGGACAGATTCTCGAAGTCCGTGCACCTGGTGGGTCTCCAGGGACTCCCCTCATCCAAAACCACTGCTGAAATCATCTTAGAGCATGTAGCCCACTTGCATGGGTTCCCCAAGGACATCGTCTCGGACAGAGGGTCCCAGTTCACAGATAGGTTCTGGAAGACCTTCTGCCATCTGATCAAAGCCATCTGTAGTCTCTCATCCAGTTACCACCCACAGAATGGTCAGATGGAGCGAACCAACCAACAGCTGGAGCGCTTCCTGAGGTGCTTCATGGCGGATCGACAGCGCTCCTGAGCCCGCTCCCTCACTTGGCCAGAGCTTTCACACAACCTCCTTACCTCCTCTGCCACCGGGATAAGCCCATTTGAGGAATGCAACGGTTTCCAGCCTCCGATGTTTGACCACCAAGAGCTGGAGGTTGACGTACTATCGGCCCAACAGTTGGTCCGCAGGTGTCTGTGGCTTTGGCTTCAGGCCAGGGAAGCCATCCAGAGAGCATACCATCGTTACACCCAGCATCATACACCCAGCCCTGCCGACTCGATGCACCAACTCACGTGAGTACTCGGCTTTCTTGTGCAGGATTGTGAATGAAGATTCCATTGGGAATCAAACTCTAGTTAAGAGCGCTCATAGATTTAAGTGTGTGACTAAACCAGCCCTCTCTTTTCTGTCCGTGTCTGGGCTCTTCCATCACGCTACACGGGCGAATCATCAGTAGCCAGGTACATTCTTGTTCACCCTCTACCCGTGACAGTGCAAAGCTGGGTTTAAAATGTACAGCAGACTTTATCCATATAATACTTAACACAAATGTAAACGATTGCTACAGCATAGTGGATAACTCCACTGCCCTCCGCATGGTAGTCTTAATTTTCCACCTAGGTAAACACACCATTGTATACCAAAAAGTCTCTGGCCAAGAATTCTAACACTACTTTCACCTATGTTGCTTTAATATATCCGAAATGTAAGTTACTTGATAAGAACATATACCAAATCCTGCACATGTAAATGGAACAAATAGAACATTAGACCAAAAAGGAAAAATATTTTTTAAAAAGTTATAAATACAAAGACAAAAGTGTAAAGGTTAAATAAACTGGGAATAATTATGTCTAAATTGTTTTCTAAAAGTATTGAAAAGGATTCCGATGTTGGAGGCCACTGCAGAAACTACAGAGTACAGGATATATTTCACAAATGATGTTTTTTTTCCTAAATGATGATGAATTTTTCCTAAAAGTTGTTGAGTTGTCAATGGAAGGCTACTAGAAAAGGTGTAATATGTTCCTTTACCTCAGTTGGAAGATAAAAACTATTTAATTGTACTTAATGTATGTTTTCTATGTGCAGTTTATAATCGACAAAATGCTGAATCACCTGTATAGCAACCTGAGATCAGATTACTGATGGAGCATAACCTGGGCATGAGGAAGAAACTCAACCAAGCAAGATTCTTTACAGGAAATATGCAGTGTATGCACCTGTAAAGTATGTTTACAATAGGAGCCCACATTACAGAATTATTGCAGGCAACTTGTGAGACATTTCAGCATTTTTCAATATGAATACTTTTGCTACTACTTGCTGGAATCATTAATTTTCCAGACAGAAAAGTCTACACAAGGTCACCCACATTTATTCTCAAAAGAAATGTGAAAAAGTGTAAGTCTAGTTTATTTGAAGTATAGTTTAAACAAAAGACATGTCAGCACTCAAAATTCTTCTGTAATGTATGCCATTCAGTGTGGATGTTTTTGTGAAATACTTTAAATTCTGAATCCCCAAAAGCTTCATAAATGTTTCATAAATCTGTGAAATGTGTTATCATTTCCAAAGGAGACTGACGACAGTAAACCCTGGGTGGGTGGAATGCTCCTCCCACTCCTTTCATCACTCCAAATAGTGCATTCCAAATAGTTTAGTCTTTTTTATTTACTCCCCAGTTTCATCAACATATAATCATAACATTTTTCCTCATACCGTCTCAGGCAGTTTTTCCAGTCACAGTCACCTGATACAGTGGATATAAAAAGTCTACACACCCCTGTGAAAATGTCAGGTTTCTGTGGTGTAAAAAATGAGACAAAGATA
>JBBIGA010088046.1:0-11393 GCA_037576975.1 Alestes dentex | reverse complement strand
ATGAATGGACACAAATTCCCACAGAAACTCCAAAATCTTGTGGAAAGTCTTCCAAGAAGAGTGGAAGCTGTTATAGGGGGGGACCAGTTCCATAGTAAAGTCTATGTACTTGAATTGTCATTAAAGTCCCTGTTGGTGTAATGGCCAGGCGACCCAATACTTTTGTCCATATAGTGTAGTTCAGGACTGTGGCTGTAACCTCCATGAGCACTCGGAATGGAGCTGTACACATGCATACAAATGATTTTTGTTCCATGCAGTCTTGTTTGTGTTCTTGGATTTATTTCTTCTAGCACATGCAACAGTATGATCTAGCTGAACAGATTAAGCATAAATTCTTGCAGAAAGTCGAGCATCAGCAACGTTTAAACTCATTTCAACTTAAATTTCTCAGTCCTTACCTGAAGGCAGCAGGTTGTAATTGCTCAGGAACATTCACACACTTCATTTACTTTGCATTAATGGTAGATCAGCTAAATGCCGATTCCCTTCAGAATTAATTACTGCAGAAACATTTCTTTCACTACACTGTGGAAAATATTTTGTCAGTTAAATCCAAAAAACATCTGGTACCAATTAGTTTAAATATGTTCATTCAAGCCAAATAAGTTAATATTTTTCATCAGCACATATTCAGCAAACATTACTGTTTTTTCTATACTTAAAATGTTACTATGGACATTTAAAGTTATGGAATCATTTTTAAATGCTTTTTTAGGGGGTTAGCTTCATTATGGTGTGTGTGCTGTACTGCTATGATTTCGAATTACAATAAAGAACAAAAAGAAGATGAAGTGTCTGTGAAAGCCATAATGTACGATCATTTTCTTACTCATCAAACCTTCCAGTGACCCCTCATGTCCTGTGGATGGGGACTTTGCCATCTTGGATGTGACCGCTCTCTTATCAGGATGGAATTGGTTATTCATAGGAGATCAGTGAGAATATATTTGCATTGATTTTTAAGTACCATCCTCTAAGGGGACAGGTGGACCCAAACCATGCCAGCAAAGTTAGCCGCGCAGCATTGCAAGGCCTCACTGTAGGGCTCAAGCAGTCAGGCCTGTTCACAGTACAAAGGCACTCATCAACTGGCACAATATATACTGAGGAATGACTCATTTAACCATATAACTGTTTTCCACTTCTCTGTAGACCTGTGCGTAGTTTTTATACCACTCAAATGTGCATTCACCTTTATGAGTAATTTATGCAACACAGGCCTATTACAGCATCCCCCTTCTATGTAGGACATACTGTTCTTGCTCATACAATTACACATACATTTAGTGAGATCAGAAGAACTAGACACTCTGCAATCCATTTCAGTTATGCAAATATGGCTGCTTATTCTGTTACACAAATAGCAATACAAAGGCAGTTATGCTGAACATCCCACTACAGTCTACCTCTTTGGTAGAACAATGAAATTGTTGGTTTTTTTGTGTTAACTCATTTTTAAATGGATTTGAGCCTGTACAAACACACACACTCAAAAATAAACTAAAAACAAAGCAAAAACAAGCTGCCAATTGTGATGGTTGGCAGCTGCTAGTGGCTGTCCTTTTCAGTTCTTTGTGATTATGGGTTGGAGACTCTTATTGTGAAAGTAAGCAAACGCAGTGTTGCCTCCAAGGTCGGGGGTTTGAATCTGGGTCCTGATCCTGTGTATGTGGAGTTTGTATGTTCTCCTCGTGGTGGCGTGGGTTTCCTCCGGGGTCTCCGGTTTCTCCCACAATCTAAAGATGTGTTAGGTGAACTGGGGATTCTAAACTGAGTGTGTGTTTGTGTGTGTGTGTGTGTGCGCCCTGTGGTGGGTCCCTGCCTCGTGCCTGTACGACCCTAGTAAGGATTAAGCTATTACAGAAAATGAATGTATTTAACTGCTTATTTCCAGTACTTTTAAATGATTTTTTAAATGAAACCCAGCCCATTGTTTTTCATATACAATTGAAGGATGACTCATTTGACCATATACCATTTTCCATAGACCCGTGTGTAGTTTTTATACCTCTCAAATGAGCATCTGTCATTGTGCCGAGTGATTGATGCACTGCAGGCCTGTTATAGAGTTCCCCTACTATGTAGGACGGACTGTTCTTGCTCATACAATCTGATCATGTCCTGCATTGACATTTCCCGTCACCTGAGGATCAGCTGCTCTTCTGTATTTCCTCACATATCACGCTAATGCTCAAGCATAACACTCACTGAGTTTGTGCTTTCAACCACAGATTTCCTCACAGTTTACTGATGTCTTTCTCGCAGATCTATGTGCAGATGTCACTTTTGTCACCATTGCTGATGAAACATTAGAAATTTGAGTAGCCTTTGTGACTGAAGCTTCCACAATAAAAAAAAACCCTTTCAAAGACACTTAGATCTCTTCTTTTTGCTACTTGATCAATAAAAAAATCCTGTTTTAGTAACATTATTAATATGTAACAGTAATCATCATCAAAGCACTGTAATGAAATTCTAGTAGTAATAAACTGTACCATCTTTAAAAAACAGGACCTGTTCATTTCAGTGAGTAATAGCACAGTCCTGAGCTAGTCTCCAATTCCTCTGCTGGCAGTGCTTCTGTTTCTAAACTGGCATTGGTCCTCATCTTTGCTGGAAGTGAGACAATATGTTGACTACAGTGGAAAGTCTACCATGTGAGTCATATAACCATGATAGTAACAGACACATTTTTTTACACATCATTATTCAGCAACATTAGGGCTAGACAGAACTAACTATATTCAGATTTTATTGTTTTAAAATATCACTGAGAATGCACTTTGCATGTAAGTTGCAAAGCTCCACTGAGCAAATATCACTACAATCAGAATTCAGTACTGTTTTTGAACTACAAATATCAACACAACAGTTTAATAATTTGACAGAAGATCAAATTCACACAGTCAATTTCCACTTTCTTTCAAAGTAGTCAGTCATTCAAGATATGTTTGGTGTCCAAAGTAGAGATGAGATTTAGTTTAATACTGAAGCCATCAAGTTATTTCAGCCAGTAGTAGTGATGCACCAATATTACAATTGTGCCCATTTCTGATATTATTGATGCACATAGACTCTATGGTCTGATCATCACATTACTTCCAGCTTCATTATTACATCTCCTTATAAATGAGGATGCCTCTATTTTGGCTGCAACACTATATGGACAAAAGTATTGGGACACATGACTATTACTCCAAATGGGACTTTAATGACACTGCATTCAAATGCATAGACTTGAAAATGGAGTTGTTAATTTTCTTGGTAAATAGTGCCAATTTTCTTTGATTTGCGTCAATTGACGCAGTCAGCCCTTCTAGTGTTAATATGGAGTTGGTCCCCCTTTAAGCTATAACAGCTTCCACTCTTCTTGGAAGACTTTCCACAAGATTTTGGAGTTTCTGTGGGAATTTCTGCCCATTCATTCTGTAGAGCATTTATGAGGTCAGGCACTGATGTTGGACGAGAAGGCCTGGCTCACAGTTTCCATTCCAGTTTATCCTAAAGGTGCTGGATAGGGTTGAGGTCAGGGATCTGTGTGGCCAGTCAAGTTCTTCCACACTGAACTCACCCAGTCATGTCTTTATGGAGCTTGCTTTCTGCACTGGGGTACAGTCATGCTGGAACAGAAAAGGTTCTTCCCCAAACTGGGTCCACAAATTTGGAAGTAGGGCATTGTCCAAAATGTCTTGGTCTGCTGTAGCATTAAGATTGCCCTTCACTGGAAATAAGGGGTAACTTGAATTTACGGGATGTGTTCCAATCCATTTGTCCATATAGAATATCTTTATCGGAGGGAAAAAGTTCTGCGAAATTATTAAACCACCTTGAGTATACAGGAAACAGGAAAACTAGGAAAAGCTTTCTGGCAGTCAAATACAGCTTGGCAAGGCTTAGCTGTCCCTATACAGCCCCTTGCTGCAATGTTCAGAATGCTCAGGTTGCATTATGTTGCATTACAAATTGCATCAAGACATACAACTTGCAAAAACCAGTTTGTGCGAATTGAAACATTTATATACTTACATGAAGTCTGTTACATCAAACTATGTCCAGCTATAAACCATGTCGACATTGTGTTAATCACATTTTTTACCAAAATAACTTTATATCGCAGGGGTTAGCGCTGTTGCCTCACAGCAAGAAGATCCTGGGTTCGACTCCCGGGTTGGGCGCAGGGTCTTTCTGTGTGGAGTTTGCATGTTCTCCCCATGACCGCGTGGGTTTCCTCCGGGAACTCCGGTTTCCTCCAACCGCCAAAAACATGCGTGTATTGGGGATAGGCCAATTGAGCACACTCTTAATTGCCCCTAGGTGTGAATGTGAGCTTGAATGGTTGTCTGTCCCCCCCCCGACCCCGAGTGCGGGACAAAGGGGTAGAAAATGGATGGATGGATGGAAATTTATGAACAAAATAATTACAAAACACACTTGCATCATGTCTACTTTTAAATACATCTCTTAAATCACAATAAAACATCTGACATTTTGGCAAATTGGAACACGTTCCCTGTCTGAAACTCCTCGCCCACCACTGAACAGATTGTCCTTGTCCCAGAGGGAACAGATATCGTACAAACATGACTGACAGTCCTGACGACTTCATTATCTCAAGTGTTCCAGATGTCAGCAGAAGGTAACATGTACAGCCCTCCAGATGGGGTCTGGGACTTTCATGAATACGGAATATTCCAGAGGTTATTGTGATATGCCGGTTAGATATAGGGCCAATGGTTTTTCACATGAGATTGAGCATTTATATTTATACATACCTAACCACACATGGATTGCGGCTTTGCATACTTGAAGGTGTTTTTTTTTCATCAGCTTGAAAAATGAACCGGCAAACCTGCCAAGCAGCAATACGTAAGTAAAATAAATCGCATATGTTCTGGAAAATGGTTTTTTGAATATCTCGTTCAAGGGTATTTTTCCTTTGATTGCCTCAGGACTAAAACCATACAGACAGGATCAATATGCAATGTGCTCAGTATGCGTTTCGCGCTTGCCTCCATTCTCCATGGGCACACTCTTGCTTTCTCATTTGTAAGGTGGCCAAGATTTGATCCACATAGTTGAAGAAGTCTCAAGAAATTAAATCAACGTAACAGTTAATACTGACTGCATTTGGACTGCATATTTTAAGAAGGTTTTATTTTTTTTCCTCAAAAGGATCATAAATAAACGGAATTATTAATTCATCTTCTGTAACCGCTTAGTCCTTACTAGGGATGTGGGTATCCGGACTCTATCCCGGGGCCAGTGGGCACAAGGCAAGAACTCACACTACGCAGGGCACCAGTCCACTGCAGGGTGTGCGTACACACACACACACACACCATTCATTCACACCTACAGTCAATTTAGAATCCCCGCTGCACTTGACACATCTGTCTTTAGACTGTGGGAGAAACTGGAGAGCCTGGAGGAAACCCACACCACCACGAGGAGAAACTCCACACACGCAAGGCCAGGACCCGGAATCGAACCGCCAACCCTGGAGTTGTGAGGCGACAGCGCTACCCACTGCACCACCCTAGGACCATAAGAGGGATTAATATTCATTGAATAACTAAAGAACTATATAATTGCACGCAAGATTTTTTTTTTTGCCAAGCTGTTTCTCTAAAGTGCATCGAAGTCACTTTGTCATCTTCATTCCTCACATAGATAAACTGGAACTCCAATCAGGGATGTGGCCCAGTTCACCTTGACCTGGTTTGTCTTTTGGATGCTTTCCAGTGTGGTAGCACAAATACCATCCCATGTGTCAGTTCAGACACAATGTACTGTGCCAGGATTTTTGCAAGGTAGTATTCTCTCAAAATGCACTCAATATAAACGTTTAGCACCAAATGGAAAAATGAGAATTTGGTTAATGATGACAGATAGTGGGTGCATATTGGGACAATATGAATGAAGGCATCATTTGTTTTCATTTGGTTCTGAGTTAAAATAGTGTTATTCTGTTGGTAAACACTCTTTCAGAACGTCTTTGATGCTTGTTTCTCTCCAGTCGTCCATCATAACTACTGACACTGTTTATTATTATTATTATTATTATTATTATTATTATTATTATTATTATCATTAATAGTAATAATAATAATAATAATAATAATAGTAATGTGAACTGCTGCTGTGGTAGATTCACTTTGTGTGCACAGTAAAAAGAACTTTCTTTTTTTTAAAAAGAGGAAGAAAAATGATTATGTTTGGATAATTCTGTTTAAAACCAAAACACTGTAGTAGTTGGCAAGCTTGTTAAAAGCAATGTTTTAGGTAAATAGACTGAATGTTATATAATGATTTTATCACTAAAATCATGTATAATATCAGCTAGTGTTAACAACCGGCAAGGGTATTTAGAGATATGAATAAAAATATTGTTGAAAGTATGTCAATAATTAATGAGTTTTTTTCAATGCTGTACTTTTTTTCAGTTGCTGGGATGTCTTTATGGACCTTGCTTTGTGCACTGGGGTACAGTCATGCTGGAATAGAAAAGGGCCTTCCCTAAACTGTGTCCTCAAAGTTGGAAGCATGGTGTCGTGGGGTGGATGGAGGCCTATTGGGTAGGATACTAGCCACTGGACCAAGAGGGTCATGGGTTCAAATCTTACTTTCAGCATGCCACCACTGGGTTCCTGAGCACGAACTTTAACCCCAAGTTGCTCCAGGGAGACTGGCTCCTGTTGTTAGGGAATGGAAGTTGCTTTGGATAAAAGTGTCTGCTAAATGATGTAAATGTTGTCCAAAATATCTTGGTATGGTGAAGCTACACTGGAAATAAGGGGCCTGAGTCCCACTGATTTTGTCCATATAGTGTAGATTCTTAACTGATCCTCAGAAAAGGGACCATATTTATCCTGTGCTGGCTTCTCCCCATTGCTTACCAGTGAGATTTGGAATAGATTTTGAAATCTTGTTTGTTTTCAAAGCATTGAATTGTGCCACATATTCTCTACCTTCTTCACCTCTATTCTGTACCAAGGTCTCCCAGGTAACTGTTCCTTGTAGCCCAGAGATCACATATGAAGTCTTGAGGGGACAAGACTTTAACCATTGTAGCCCCTTGGCTTTGAAATTCTCTGCCTCTTGATACTAGGTCTTCCACTGACATTTTTAAATATTGTTGAAAGTCTTATTTGTTCATTGTTGCCTTCAAATGTAGGTGATTGAATGTGGTGTATGAAGCCATTGAAGCCTATTTCCCACAATTTTCCTCAATTTGTTTACTCTTTTGCTTTGTGCAACACTTTGGGTCAACTTTTGTTGCTTTATTTATGAAATTACTTAGTTATCTTGTTTTTGCAATAGATTTGAATGTATCACCATTAATAAAAAAGCAGCTGACAATGGTACTTTTCCTTTTAATCTTGTTTGACTGGCTCACTCCCTGCTGCACTGAAGTGAAACGATCCAGGGGAAATATTTTTAAACTCAACAAAGGATTAAAATGTAAAAACATAGTCAAATGTGCAGTTGTACCACTAAAACAACACTAACCTGTGAAGATATGGACTCCTCAAAATCTCTGAAGCTGTGTTGTGGTATCTTACACCAAGACCTTAGCAGCAGATTCTTTTAGTCCTGTAAGTTGCGAGGTGGGCCTCCCTGGATCAGACTAGACTGTCCAGTACATCCTACAGATGCAAGAATAGACCAAGGTCTAGGGAATTTGGAGGCCAAGTCACAACCTTGAACTCTTTGTCATGATCCTCAAACCATTCCTGACCTATTTTGTAGTGTGGCAGGATACGTTACCCTGCTGAAAGAGGCCACTGCCACTAGAGAAGACTGTTCCCATGATGGAGAGTACTTGTTCTGCGAAGTTCAGGTAGGTGATACTTGTCAAACTAACAGCCACATGAATGCCAGGACCTAAGGTTTCCTAGCAGAACACTGCCCAAAGCATCACACTGCCTCCATTGGTTTGTCTTGGTCCCATAGTTCATCCTGGTTGCTATTTCTTCCGCAAGAAAGCAATGCACATGCACCTAGCCATCCACATGATGTAAAAGATCATTTAACAGACCAGTTCACCCTTTTCCTTTGCTCCGTGGTCCAGTTTTTATGCATTTTCACTGGTGGACAAGAGTCAGCATGGGAACTCTGACTAGTCTGTGATTATTGCTGCCCCAGATATGCAGGCTATGATGTGTGTTCTGATACCTTTCTATCAGTTTCTTGCTAGCATTAACTTTTTCAGCAGTTTGTGCTACAGTAGCTCCTGAGTGAGACTGGACCAGATGGACCAGCCTTCACTCCCCATGCTCATCAATGAGCCTTGGGCGGACATGACTCAGTTGCCAGTTCAGTAGTCGTCCTTCCTTGGGCCACATAAAACCTGCCATTTTGGCTCTGACCAGTCATGTAGCACTCACAATTTGGCCTTTGTCAAAGTCACTCAGAGCCAAACGCTTGCCCATTTTTCCTGCTGAACTTCAAGAACTGACTGTTCACTTGCTGCCTAACATATCCCACCCCTTGACAAGTGCCATTGTAATGAGAAAATCAAGGCTCACTTCACCTGTCAGCGATTTTAATGTTGCAGCTAAAGTATGCTTTCTAGTGTCCTACTTGGGGAAAAAAGCACAAAAAACATTGCCGTTTGTTTTTGTATATTTTTTTTTTATAATGCAGTGTACTGCAGTGGGCTGCCCCTCCCCCCAGGGTGAGTTCCTGCTTTGCGCCCTTTGGGCCCCGGGATGGACTGTGGGTACCCATAAAGCAGTTACAGAAAAAGAATAAATAATGCAGTGCAAACCCACCCTGTAATAGTGCTTTTGGTGCGTGTCAAAGAAAAATGTTTTTTTGTTCAGGAGAGGCTACACTTTATTTCTGTATTGTTTATTTCTGTATTGTATAGTTTCTAAAATATATTCAGCCTTTTATTAATGTGTGGGCCTTTTCCCGAAGAAAGCCTGTTTGCTTGTTTATTTGTATTAACTTTCACATTATTTCAAATCAAGCAAGAGAGAATCATGCCATTAACTCACTCTGCAGCAACATGCTCTGACCATTGGCTCTCCATTTGTCACCATGCGTGTTGGTGTGAATAAGGCTGAAATGAATTAATGGGGTAGGCGCTCTTTCTCTTGGGCTTCCCTCATGAACAGAAGCGTCCCAGGAAAGAGGAAGGAAGGTTGGGAAATAGAAGGACGGCCTCTGGGTCTTTTCCTCAGGAGATCTGTACCAATCGTGTTTGCTTCTCTTAAATAGCGTTCCTGCAAAATGCAGGCTGACGACTTCCTCCTTGCCTGCTGCTTATGAAGCCAAAGTCAATTGGCTGCCCAGGAGGATCCGCATGCAGCAGATAATGTCACATTTGCTGAGGAAATGGCCTCGGCTCAGCGGAGAGACAGGCACAGTTTGACAGCTCAGAGAGCAATCGGCTACATAACACATCACTGCCAGAGTGAAAACACATCCGGCACCGTGAAACGGGCAAGAAACGACATTGTTTTTCATACAACGGCAGGACAGGAGGTCATACATACTGTATAAGCATTGTAGGTCCCACATATAAGATAAACAGCCATGAAAAAAAAAAAAGAGGCCACATCATTTTTTTTTCTGGTATTTGCTTTTGTAATGTGTGTCTGTGTAAAACGTGCATGTCACTATTGTTTTACACACTGTTGACCACACCTGATTCAAAATTCCAAACAAAAACATTTTGGAGAAAATCTATATAATACAGATACATAAAATGCATTATACCTTGGAAGTGTTAAACTATACAACACTCTTACATAATTTTACAACTGCAACAATTAAAACAATGAGCAGAGTGTGTGCATGTGTGACTCCGTTTCATCCCATCAGAAACTGAATCAGGAGTGAAGCTGCTGGAATACAGCACATAGAAAAGCTGCTATACAAACACAACTGCACTCACAACACATATGGAGGCACTTCTTATTTTTACATAGCTCACACTGCAATAGTTCATAAAAGTACAGCAGCCTGTGCATTTTTAACACACACATTGCAGCAAACTGTACAAACAGTTAACAAAAAAAAGGAAAAGTAGTCTTTTTCCATGGCTTTATATTATAATTTTTCTCTATTATTGTTATGCATGAAAGTTTTTTTTTTACAGTATCTTAATGTAACAAAGTCCTTACATTCACTTTTCCGCAACCACTTAATCCAAACTAGGATCACAGGTACCCGGAGCCCATCCCGGGGCCAACGGGCACGAGGCAGGGACCCACCCTGGGCACCACAGAATGTAACTAGCAGTTGCAAAGAGCAGTTGGTGTTCTCAAATGATGTAAACAATGGTTGATTTACTAGGTATAGGTTTGGAAGCTACAACATACTGCAAGTCATAAAAATGTTTAAACCAAACCTCAAAATCAAACCGTACACTTAACCTCAGCAACACAAAAGAATTGCTTTTGTTCTTTCTGCTTTGAGAAATTAAACATATAGCTTGTATTAGCCCAATATTGGAGGTTAGGCCTTGGTCAGGACATTTTTGTATGAAAGAAACATATACACACACATGCATGTGATATTTTGTGCCAACACTGATTTCCCTCTCTGCTCTCTTTTCAGTTTCAGGCAGGGGAGCAGGCATCTTTACAAAGACAACAATGAGGATCCTAGAGGGAAAGGAAAGTGCACTACTCAGGGAAAGTGCGCCCTGTGAGCGACAGCCAATGATCACAATTACTTCTCTAACGTAGTGCCAACTTGGAAGAGAGAGGTAATAGCAGGGGGAAGTGAAGACCCTGCTGCCAATTTCCCGCTGTTCACACGAATGACTCGTGGCTCAAAGGAAACACTTCCGTCCAAACCGCCGTTCAATCACGGTGATGAGTGACAGGGTGCTGCAGGCATGATCAGGTTAAAACCGCTGTATAAAACTGTTTTCCTGCAGGGCTGCAGCACTGATTAATTCCATTTTTTCCTGCTCCAGCACACCTGATTCCACTCATAAAGCTCTCGATTATTAGCTGAAGGGTCGTTTCTGTGTTCAAGGAGGAACACTGGTTCCACACTGTTCTCAATGTGTCATGCACCGTTGTTTTTTTCCCCTGCATGACTTTTAATAATCCAGGCTCAATCAATTCCTGAAAGCATACGGCTCTTTTGATCCATGATGGCTGGTCAAAATATTGGCTGGTAGGGCTAAACTAAACATCTAATAGCTGCAAACATCCATCAGCAGCTCTCACACACTCGACAGCAACATCTGAGTCGCGTATCTTTAACCAGAATCGTGGAGGGTGCTGCCATGGGTTACAGGGCAAAGGATGGAGAAACAAATAAAACCACCCTAAAGTAGTACAGTATACCAAAAAAAAAGCAGTGCACCACCATGGGGCCATAAATTCATATATATCTATATATATATATATATATATATATCTATA
>JBBIGA010088035.1:0-11394 GCA_037576975.1 Alestes dentex | reverse complement strand
ACTTGACTTGGACTCGAGCACAAAGACTTGAGACTTGACTTGGACTTGGGAAAAATGACTTGTGAACATCTCTGGGTTTGGGGGGGTTGATTTTGTTCTGTTTGTGCCACGGTGGCAAATATTTTATCGGGGTGGACCGTCACCGAGAAATATTACCTGCAGAAACACTGGTTTATTCTTCATGATGTGTATTGTCATGTAGAGAGGATGTTTTGATACACCGCTAAAATTCACATTGTTCAAATTCAAAGAGAGACTGTCTGAAAACGTTCTTTACTGTCTTTCAGCTGAAATGATATGAGTGCTGTGAGAAACAGCTGGACACTCTACTTTCCCTTCTAGCTCTGAGCATGAAAAAGAGGAACAAACCTGAGCAAACCTGAGTTCTCTCAGAATGTACAGATGATTACCTCAAATTTGATCCCAATTTATCGCTTCTTTCAATTGCTTATCATCCCTACTCACCACATTATAGCACATGTGTTGTGTATTCATGTCATCGTGACTTCCCTTTTCCTACATAACAGGACACTAATGCTACAAAAGAACTTCAGGTCTATATTTTGCCTTATTACATCGAGAAGTTGTGGTTCTAATTCCTTCTGGTTCGTCTCAGGGACACCTAGAGAACAGTTATTGTTTCACAAGGACAGATCTCTTAACAAAGGAAAACATTTCGGACGAATATTTTGCTGCCAGTGGAAGGACAAGGCTCATGTGCGTTTGTTGTCACAATTTGTCAAGATGAATCCCTGAAACCACAGCTAAAGCCGTTTGCGGTGGTTTAGGCGCAGAAGTGAGGCTCTTTGAAGAAGCTGAGTTGGGAGACGTTCTCTCACTTTCTTTGTATAAGCACGGGGAGAGGATCTTTGTAGCATCGGTTTGAAACGTCTTTGTTGCGGAGCCGTGTCACGCTTGCAGCATCTCTCAGCCGTGTTGGTCTGGCTGATGAGGGACTGAAAGGGCCTTTTCACCATGCAGAGATGCATCTATTGTGGCAAGCTTGCGAGAGGAGAGCGAGCAGAAGAGACGGCTGTTCATTTTCTAGGTCAGGGTGGGCGTGGCTGCAGATAGCGGCGCTCTCGGCTTTCATACGCTAACCGCAGGCTGAGGAGAAGACAGAAGGCTGATGAAAGCGGTGCAGGCATGGACGCCACCCACTCGCACTTTGTAATACTTAGTAACCCTGCCTGTCGATACCTGGCTGCAAGGACTGAAGCTGAAAGCTGAAATTAGCCAGGTGGTAAACACTGGCACTTGTGTTTGATTTATCTTTGCTATAAATAATACATGAGTAATAATGAAAAAGACACATAAAAGCTGACAGAGGCTGTCATCTCTTGCCAGGTTTGCAGTGCATAGCTATGGATTTCATGTTGGGTTTTTTGTGTCCTTTTGAGAATATGCCATGTTCTCAATACTGACCCCAACCCCAGACTGGTCAGGGACATTCGCTGGTCCGGTGCTCTGTGACCAGCCCTGGTTCCAGCGGTAGTGGCTTTGTTTTTTGCTGCTGCCTGCTTTCAACCCACAGGCTGCAGTGCAGTTTAAAGGAAGGCAGCCATTGAGGGCAGCACTTTCTTCTTTAACTGCAAGCAGCGCTTAGAAAAGCCTTCAGTCTTGCTCCCAAGGGCTTTCGAGCACCACTGTTGTTTATAGTAGTATTTTCTTGGACTGAAGCCTCTCAGCCTCTCCTGCAGTCCTCGTGTGCTGCTTGTTCCATCGCCTCGCTCTCACACTGTCTCACCTTTCTTTGTTTATTTCCGAATTGACACACTTCATCCACTTTTGTATAATAGTGAGGTCATTTTTTAATCTGGACTTTAATCTAGGTATTTCTTTAAAAATGTGTTTTATCTAGTTCTGTCTCATTTAAATGAATATATATTAGTTTTATCTGATTAACCATAGATATTGTATTGCCATACCGGTCTTGTCTGGAGTAGAACTGACCTTTTAGGTGTTTTCATGTCTTCGGCAATTCAAGAGTTCATTGGGTTTAAAAGTTTGGTTTGTTTTAGCCAGGACACTCTATATCCAGGAAAGCATGGAAACACCCTTGATGGTCCTGGGTCCATTGCACGCAGGCTGAGGTTAGGTTCATTACACACCAGACATCAGTTTGCTCCCCTCGGAATAAATGATCTGGTGTAGATTGGGGGTGGGGGGGCATTTCTGTCAGGTTATAATATTTGAGTTCATACGGTACCTCATACTGTACTGTTTAGTGAGTGTGTTGTTCATTTTATTAGAGGCTTTGCTATTAAAGTGGTGCAGCCCAGCCCTGCTGTGAGTAAAGAGTTCCAGTCTCTGATCTCTTACTTATGCCAAGTATGTTCTCCTCCTAGTTCTGAGGAAGTAAAGCAGTAGTGGCTGTGCAAATGGCTGAAACAAAATCTGCATTAATGCTAAGAGTGTAGCGATCATTTAGCCCACAATTTGATTGTTTGATATGATTCGATATTCGAGATATGTTTGATATGATTCGAGAATGAATTCAGCCTTATGATGAAGCTAATGGTGTTTAGCTTTATAATGAATAAGTTTCAGTCATTCTCAGGAGATTTTACTATGATGTTAGTTGTTTAGAGATTGCTTTCAAAGATAAAGGTCCAGTGCTGCACACATAGATCTGAGTCCAAATTCCTCAGTTCAGAGCATGAACACGAACAAGCCAAGTCAC
The DNA here is from genome assembly GCA_037576975.1 of Alestes dentex. Classification (NCBI taxonomy): domain Eukaryota; kingdom Metazoa; phylum Chordata; class Actinopteri; order Characiformes; family Alestidae; genus Alestes; species Alestes dentex. The sequence continues at coordinate 8,711 of JBBIGA010088035.1, read as the reverse complement.
TAAAACTTAAGACCTATATTGGCGCTTCTTTGTCTTCTCCCAGACAAAGGACTGACATCCCTTGAGTGCAAGCAGGCACAGGAGAGAAAGAGGTGGGGGTGGATGACCTGCTTTTTACCACCTTTAGGGAAGACTCTGAGCCTCTCAGGAGCAGGCTCCACCTCATCTTTGATGGAAAGCTGGTATTTCTGTTGGACGGCATGCATGCCTACATGTTCAAACATGGTCTTTGATGTTTAAACAGTGCCATTGTAGCATTATATATCATAATTAATAAAATGTCCACTTTCTGTGATACACTGTTGCATATTATGCATTGAAACATCACCGTGATGCAGTGCATTAAATAACATGCTACACATCGAACACTAAGTCACTTTCATAAACCATTTGCACTACTGATCTGTTGTTATATCTTTTATAGTTTTGTTACTCTGTTGCACTATTGTTATTGTATTATTTTAATTCTGTACTATCTTATCTTCATTCCTCTTGTTGCACTGAGCATGCCCATGACAAAACTTTATTTATTCCCTCAGGATAAATAAAGTTCTGTCTTATCTTATGGTAGCTATGAAAGTAATTAAGCAACTAACAACAATAGAGAGTGTTTGACAGTTTATGCTACACCGAGGGCGTTTTCACCGTCATTTAGAAGACCCAGTTCAAAGACATAATAAAAATAAGATTTAAATACAATGTTAGATAAAATTATCATAGATCATTTAAACCATGAAAGACTTTGTGAATAGTAAACACCACTTTTCCCTCTCTGTACTCAGAGGCGGGAGGTTTGAAAGTAGCCAATCCGAAAACGTTATTGGTTTCTCCTTGCTGCTGCCCTGTGACGCTGCAGTCCAGAATTTCCCCCGTGGAGCATCTCGAGTGTTCTCGTGTTTTTCATTTTCTTCTTAAAGCCCTGTATTTTTATTACTGTAAATTAAATTCATTTATTACTGTATTTACGTGCTTATACAAAAGAAAACAACAGCGCATACCAAAGAAAACGCCCATGCATGAATTAAAGTACAGTCTATACAGGGGTAACATCGGTAATTACATTCTAGGACTGCAGGAGTTCAGTGGAAACTTTACAGTACGGATACGGATTTACCTTTACATTTTCTTTAAGGCTAATGGGTTTAAAATGAAATTAGTGTTTTGGGAGCATATTTGGGGCATATTCAGGGTTTATAATATAAAAATAGGCATTTTTAGTCATTTTTTAACCACATCACAACAACGCGGTTTTTCACTATACGCGGGTGCTCTTGGAACGTAACTCGCGTGAAAACCGGAGGGTTAATGTACGGCGGCAGTTGTTTCATGGTGTTTAAAAACGTAACGCTATTGGTGTAATTTTCCAAGGCTTTGAATGTGGTTCTGACATTCAGACTGTGTGTGTTTATATGTACTTTGGCTCTGCTCAGTTCTAAAGGAGTGATGGGAACGAGTGGTCTGAGGTCTCATCAGTGCTAAACAACAGAGAGAGTCTAAACCAAATCTTTCCAGTGTGATCCCCTGTAACACTAGAAACTGGTGAGAATTTGAGAAAACAACATCTTCTAATGTAAATAACACATTAAAACATGAAAGTAAATGATCTAAACAACACTTTGTACCATTTTGTGTCAGGATTTTTGCAGTAAACCAACAAGCAGTGGGAGGCAGAGAGTCAGATCTGGCCCTATGCAGAATAGCACAGATATGTTTTTTTTGTTTTTTTTCCACCTGCAGCTGTCAGCGCTTAAAGTCCTCAGTGTCTCCCACCCGTGCTGCTTCCTGCAGCTTCCGTCAGGCTCTGTTCCACTTCCACCTACCCGCTGGCGCCCCTCTCCACCCTGCTGATGTTAATCAGCGGCTGAGGGCCCCTGTGCCTCCCCTCCGCCCCATCCCCCTTCCTCCGTCTGAGTTCTGACTTGTGAAGAAGCGTAAGGCCTGGCAGGACACAGCCATATATAATATTATGCATTCCCCTCAGGACCGGGAACCCGCGGCTGTGCTGCTCTCAGTGTGAGGGATCCAGTGACTCAGTGCCTGTCTCTCCGTCCTGTCATTATCGGGGCAGGCTGCATATGTTGCCTTTCACAGGCTCCTGACCCCTGGCTTGCCCCGCCTCAAAATGCCTCAGAATGACCTTTCTGTCCAACACGGGCTTCTCTGTCCCATATCTTTTCTTCACTTCTCTCACTCTTGCTTGCAGCCAAGGGACTGTGTCACTCTGCATCTGTGTCTGAAAACCTGTGTGTTACAAATACTGACATTTGGCCCATTTCCTCACCTCCCTCAGACGCAAAACACAAAACACCCATTAAACATCCGTGTGAGCTGTCTGTTACTAGCACTTGAGTGAGGATATTTTGGTTCCTTACTCTCATTTTAGCAAAGCCCTGGGTGTTGTAATTCTGGTGGTGGTGAGTGTCTTTTATTCACAAGATGAGGAGGAAGAAGTCTAGCCATTCACTTCTGCTAGCACAAACTAGTGTAACGGTGGAGTTAAACTAGTTCGCTGTTTTCAGTGTTCAGATTATGAACACTGAATGTTGAGTATTTTGAGCATTTTAAGTGAGTTTGGGTAGAATGTTCGAGAAACATGAGTAATTTGTGTTTCCTCATGCTTCGTAATACTTTTCAGATTTTCAGAAATTGTGCGTTTTGTAATAATACTGAATGATTATTGATGTGAAAATGAAATTAAAGAACATTATTGTCGATGTTGCTCCTGCTCCTGTGTTTCTGCTCCTGTGCAACCCAGGTTTCCAGCACAGCATGTAGCAAAGGCTACGTGCTGTACATTCGGGTTTCAAAATATCCCAGTTCCCGGGGATCAGGTGGGAGCATGAGACTAATCATCGAACCGCACCAAAAAGGAGGATGAGATACAGAAATGGGCAGGGAGTGGCGGTTCATACCGCGCTGCCCCCCGGGGCCAAGCCTGTTATAGGTGTTTGTGATCACGGCAGGCTTCAGAGGCCTTGCTGGAGATAACGCTCCGCTTCCTGCACTAAAGAAGGACAATGCACAGCAGGTAGCAGCCGTGGCACCGAGTGATCACTGGCTTTCCAGCAGACAGCATCACTTACCTGCTGTTTCCCTGCTGATGTCTTTCCCATGCATGAGAGCGAGGGCCAAACTTTACACACATACACACATGCATATGACCACCTAGCCCACAGTGACAGAATCTAAAAGTAAAGTATGATGCTCAAACTACTCAACACCTTACTGCTCCACTGGAAGAAACACAGTTCTAACAACATGCCTTTGCATGAAGGGAGTGTGAGCCGTTCCAGGCTGGATTTTTTACAGCATTTTCTCATGATATCTGCACGATACCGACACTGGGCATCACCGTGCTGTAGCTTACAGTTGAGTTGCTCACATAAAATCATGTGTACAGGGTTAGACTGGAGCGTGGCAGAGGCTCCGCAGAGTCACAGCAGGGCTTGATGGGATGTGCAGCTGTAACACAGGGTAGCTTTGGACTTTTTATCATTTATTCACTGCAGCTCTGAGGAGGGAGCGTTTGATACGAGTCAGGAGCATTTAATCCATGCAATGCGAAAGTAAATAAAAGCAGGAAGTCAAAGGTGGGTGTGTGTGTGTCTGCGTGTGTGTTTGTGTGTGTGTCTCTCTCTCTTTTAGGGGAGCGGCTCTGTTGCCTCACCCTGTCAGATGCCGCTCTCACATCACATTCTCCTTTCTCACTCTTTTCTTCTCACTACGTGCTGGCTGTCATCTCTGCCAGGCGAACTGTCATGTTCCTGCTTCAAAATAGGGGTGGTTGTTTATTTGTTTGTGTGGAGGAGGTCTGAGGTCTCTCTGTATGACGGCTGTGGAGAATGTGTGTAATAATGTTTGTGCATGTGTGTTTGTTTTCCTACTTTTTGGGGGACAAAAATGTCCTCACTTTGTAAAGTACAAAAGTACATTCTTTGTTGTTTGTTTGTTTTTTGTTGGTGTTTTTTGTTGTTGCTGTTGAAAGGGAGAGCCAGCCTATCCTTCCAGAGAGAGCGAGGCCAGTTGTGCTCTTTTGGACATTTCTGTGGCACCAAAGGGAATCAGACTCTTAATCTCATGCTGGTGGGGCCAACAGTGACCGGGGCGCCCCAGGGGACAATTTTTTACATTTTATATCTTGCACTGATCTGACTAGGGTACTGTTTACGTCAATTGTCATGTGAAATGTTTAAAGAATGAGTTGTAGTTCCAGCTTATTAATCAGCCAGCTAGATTGTTAAACACTGCAAGAAGATCAGCTACCAAGTGTTCGTTTGTTTTTCAAAGTAGCTGCTAAATATTTCAAGACCTGAAACGACTTTGAATATTCTAGTGACCAGCATTAGTAATATGACATAGTGACCTTAGGTGTGTTTTTGGAAGAGGAATGTCAGCACATTTTGACAAATCACTTGCGATAGAGTCAAAGCTACTGTTGACCGATTACTGACCGTCATTAGTCCGGTTTTCATAAAGGTAAATAGGTGGGTCGGTAGTTGACATTGCGCATCTGTGGAAAGATGACTGCTTATCCGTCGATTGAAGAACGTGCTCCCAAACTTCCTACTTCTTTCGGAGCTTTCAGCCGTCGTTGTCCTATTTCTTTTTCTCCCTAGGACTCATATAGGTATTACCCTGTAAGTGAGCTGCTGCCCTCTGGAGGTTAAAGCCTAAACTCACTCGATATCGGTTTAAAAGTCCAAATGAAAAAAGAAATCACTATTTATTGGCCTTTCCCCTGTTCAGAAATGGCCAGGACCCTCACAGCACCATTAGTCAGAAGGTATTATTTCAGTATTTTTTCATTTTCAGTACAGCAGTGACATTGACATGGTAGTGGCATGTTAGTGTTAGGACCCCCACAGCACCACCAGTAAACAGAATTGATTTGTGTGGTGGATCATTCTCAGCACAGACACCGACATTGTAATGGAGTGTGTGTGTGTGTGTGTGTGTGTGTGTGTGTGTGTGTGTTGTACGGAGTGGATCATACTGTGTACAGTTTGGGTTATTCATTCTCTAGCCCTTAATTAGTGGTCAGTTTCTGGCCACAGGACACTGTTGGCTGCATATTTTGGTGGATGGACCATTCATAGTCCTGCAGTAGCATTCATGTATTTAAAAATGCCAGCTCCTCTGCTGCGTGACCCACTGTGTGCAACACACACACACTCACAAACACACTAAACATGCTACCACCATCTCAGTAACACTACCATATTGAGGATGATCCAGCGCACAAATAATACCTTCTCACTGGTGATCCTGTGGGGTGAAGGTGGTATGAATTGAAGCAAAGATACAGAAGGACCACAAGTGCGTTTTTGAAGTCAAGTACTGATGATAAGGTCTGGTTTACAAAGTCCGCCTCAGTTCATTCCAGAGGTGTTGGATGGAGCTCTTTCCGTCCAGAGGACACAGTTCAAATGCTCCATCAAACTCAGCGGTGCCCAACCTTTTTTTGCGCCAGTTTAATGTAAAACACTATTTTTACAGACTGGTGTAGATACAACTAAAAACAAAGTACAAAGTAAAATACAAAGACATTTTTTTTTTCCCCTAATTTTTGCTAACTTGTGGGCTAAATTTTTGATGTACCGTGTCACATGACCGAGATGAGCTTTATTTTTTATTTTTTTTATTTTTTCCTAAATAAAAGATCTTTCAGACTCTGATAATCAATAAAATATTTTTATTTTGTCTTTCTGTGCGGCCCAGTACCAAATGACTCACGGACAATACCGGTCCCCGGCCCGGTGGTTGGGGACCTCTGCTCTAGCAATGTCTGAATATTTTTAGAAATATTCTATATTTATATACAAGTGTGTATGTGTGTGTGTGTGTATATATATATATATATATGTGTGTATATATAAAATGCATATATTGACAATATAAATACATCCTTTGTGCTCACTCTGTTTCATGTCTGAGACCTCTGAGGTTGTCTTCGTATAGACTGATTAGCATTAGGCCCGTTGACGAGTGTTTGTGTTTTTGAGTGACATTGTAGAGTTCTGTAATAATATGTTTTCATATCTTGAATGCTGGCGGTTAAAGGCGTTTTAGTGCTCCGCTCCAGCTCCACTGTATGTGTGGCATGCAGTGCTGTGCCGTGTATGATTTCCAGACCGCTGTGTGTTGAACCAGACCCCCTGCTGGGCCGTGAAAGTCTCTCGGAATGAAAGAATGCTCTCACATACGAAGCCTTATCACACTTTGCTCACATTCAAGCACCAATTCAGATAGCGCTCATAAAAAAGCACATTTACATTTGTAGCAAACTGTATCAGTAGCTTGAATAAAGGGCTTGTTTAAAAGCCTCTTTGTGGTATTGTTATAGGCTTTTTAGTTGCGAAGCTCCTCATGAACCTTGCTTTAAACTCGCTAACAGCTAGCTGGCTCACATTTAGCTGCCTCATATGCCTCTCGATAAAAGGTTATTGTTTGGAAAATATGTGCTATTGAAAGACTTTCATTGAACTCTATCATTTTCATTGGTAAAACGCTTTCGTTTCTTTCCCCCACCGGATTCTCTATCACTCTCCCTTATTTTTCCTTGTGATTAATTCATTTGCATTGTGATTACAGAGTGCAGCGTCTCATGATATTTACAGTTCAGCAATGCTGGCATTTTGATCACAGGTTTAGCAAGTGTAAACACTTTTGTTCTTATTTCTGCTGCATATTTAAAAACAAAAGGCATCGGTGCTCCATCTTCCCGAAGCAATGCACAGCGCCCATGTAGCAGAGCCACGAGGGCACGTTCAAACAGTACGAGCTGTTTCTATCCACAGAAAACTCAGAAGGCTGTGGTTATTAAGTCTTGAATGAAACAAAGCGCATTATGAATGTCTGGTTCATATCTGGGAAAAGCTGTTTTTTCATCCACTCACTGTTTTTCCCGCCATTATTATTCCATATTTCTATATTTCTCTCATGTACAAACATAAACGTCCTGTGACTTCAGCTTCTCCCAACACAGTCTTGTCCATTTCTTATTCTTGGGCTAAATTATTTTGCTCTAGATGCTCGATTCTCCCCTAAAAACATTTTTTTTTAATTAATTTAATCATTATTAATGCACGTAAACGAAGATCCTTGACTGAAGAATGAGAAATCTTAGATTGTGATTCTCTTAAATGCTTGATCTTTGTGGGTTTTTCAGCCAAAGGTTTTTCTCTTTTTGACTATTTTAGTTCATCCCTATTGAATGATTGTGAACAAGCAACTGATAATAAGACATATAATAAAAGAGGTCGGCATCAGGGGCAGAGGAGGCCGAGGTGCGGAGGTTGCAAGCACAACCAGACATGTGCAAATGTTTGCACGGTTCCTCTCTTAATAAGATATTCCATTACTCTGTTCAGCTACAGCGACAGGGTGGAGACACACCATCCAGAAATAATTAATGATTAATATAAATGGCCCATCTATATTAAGCTGCAAGAACAATGTGAATCATGGGGTTTGCATACTGTTTGCATACTCATTCCACAAGCGTCCAGTTAAATGGGTTGTTCAGCTCTACTGTAGAGGACCCCTGGAACCCAGGGCTACTAGGGCTGGGCAGTGTGACGATATTTAGGATATTTTTGATCAATTTGTCTCAGTATGGTTTTGTGAGAATACACACTGTATTGTCATTAGTTGAAGAATATAAGTCAAATGTGTGTTTCATTACAAAGAGAGTAATGACCCCCCTTAATGGGGTTTAGCTCAGTGGGGCGTGAGACCCTGATTGAAGTATTTGTACTCAATATTTTTGATCACATGCTTTACATTTTGCACTTTGGGCTCTTTTAAGTCTATCCAGCCTATGAGAGATAAAAATCAATGTTGTGAGCACCTTCTGCCCTATAGTGTCACTTTATTTACAAAATGTGTCCTTATCCTGAAGCGAAAATTTCTCTGATATTTTTACATTTCTGTATAAGTCAGTCTTTGAGATCCATTCAGAGTGGTTTGCTGTAAAATGGAGCATTGTAGAAAAAACATTTAAGGCTAAAATCTGATCTCAAAAGTATTGGAAAATAATGTCAGGCGCCAGATAGCATATTCTTAACCATCAGTATGTAAAAACTGTCTGGTTCCTATCACCACTGCTGTGAGCAATTCGGCAAGTTTCTCTAGAATGAACGTTTCATAGAAACCACCGTGAATGATTTTGTTTATATCTCAAAGACTGAATCATGCAGATATAAAATAAGCAGTGGAATTCCTCTTTAATTAAATTTGCAAAGCAGTATCAACACCTTGCCTAGAACAGCATCATTTGCATCAAGCTGCTGTTATGCTGGCTTGTTGTTTGTAGTAGTATTATGATATATGATATAAACACTATATGGACAAAAGTATTGGGACGTCTGACCATTACACCAACAGGGACTTTGACATTGCATTCAAATCCTTAGACTTTAATATGGAGTTGGCCTCCTTTGCAGCAATAACAGCTTCCAGACACTGTTGGACGAGAAGGTCTGGCTCGCAGTTCCTGTTCCAGCTCTGTGGGGGCCAGTCAAGTTCTTCTACACTGAACTCATCCAGCCGTGTCTTTATGGAGCTCGCTTTGCGTACTGGGACACAGTCATGCTGGGATAGAAAAGATTGGTTTGCTGAAGCATTAAGATTACACTTCAGGTGTGTGTGTGTGTATGTGTGTGTGTATGTGTGTGTGTGTGTGTGTGTGTGTGTGTGTGTGTGTGTGTGTG
>JBBIGA010088025.1:0-11394 GCA_037576975.1 Alestes dentex | reverse complement strand
TTTGTGTGTGTGTGTGTGTGTGTGTGTGTGTGTGTGTGTGTGTGTGTGTGTGTGTGTGTGTGTGTGTTCTATCTGTCCATCACTGCCTGCACTACATAGGCACCTCTGACATTGTGACATCAGATCAAAAACACCAGCGTGCCTTAAATCACACACCACATGGCACCAGGGAGATGCAGATGCTGCCACAGACCACACACACACACACACACACACACACACACACACACACACACACACACACAGCAGTGTAGGCCTCTGCTCTAATAGCTCCCTCTGTGCCCTGTTGACCAGCTGCTGTCTCGGTCGTTAGCTTCAGTCTCCTGCTGCTTTAAAAGCACCTGCTTTTCTTCTCCGGCCTGAGCCTTAACTTGTAATGCATTCTGAAACTTATAAAAATAGATTGCGGAAAGCGCAGCAGACTGAAGTAAGTGCTTGTGTCTTTACTGGACTGGTGCCATTTAAGCCACCTCGTCCTTCATCATAGGAATGAAAGCTGCTGATGCTGCTGGAAGCTGTTAGACTTAAATAGCAAATATGGGAATATAGCATTTTGAATGAGATCCCGTGTTAATTCTGGTACCACTTCATAGTAAGACTGTCCTTCTGAATGATTTAGAAATGAGTTTATTAAGAATGATTAATTAGGTCTCCCTAACATTAATTAACACCACAACATAATTAATAAGCGGTTATTACATATCAGTGAATAAGGCAGCAGTGACCTGTTGTCTGGAACTGCATCTGATGTATGTGAGATCAAACTTGTAATCATGATGTTGACTGATGGAAAGTAAAGTAAGGTCAGTAACCAACAAGGCCTGATCTGTACAACAGTATAGACTGTTGTTGACTCACTATATGACAAGTAACAGGTCACTTATTATGTGTTATAAATGCTTATTATGTGTTATAAATGCTTATGAATTTTAAAGTATTTAAGCCTTCAATAACACATAATAAATATGTTTTAAAGGATTTATAAGGGTAGTGTTGAATACAAAATAAGTGGCCCAGATGTATCTTATGTACGAGTCCAGGTACAACAAAAAACTGTGCCTTAATTCGCCCACAGCAGTTTTATTTATTAAGTTCTATTTATTAATTGTAGCTCCTCTCACTACCTGCTCACTCTTGAGGTGCAGGGTTTAAAAGACAGAGTGAAATAATGGAAATGTCAACGAGCTCAAGACGAAACAGAAAATGAACACTGTTCAAACAGTGTTATTCTTATGGGAAGCATTCTTTCAGCATGTCTTTGTTGCTTGCACTTGAGGTGATCCCACCTTTTGAGACCCTAAAGCAAATGTACATCTGCTTTTAAAAGATGGAAGAAACTGGATTTGCGTAAAAACCTCAAACAAAACATAGAATCGAGCATGCCTCTGATATCTCCACTTACTTTTTGCATAACCCTCCCATGTTTTGCGTGGTCCTTCCTCAAATGTGCAGGATGGAGAGCACACACAGTCCATAAACAGCTCATTTTAGGTTTTTGTTGCATGACACATGGGATGACACAGAAGCTCGGTACAAATCAAACTGTTTTATAACATAAGTATGTTTGGGGTATTTTTAGGCATCCTCTACATCTACAGGATTACTTTTAGTCCTCGTGGTACAGTATATAGGTCACATTAAAATGTAAATGCTTTAAAACAATGCACTCCGTGGGACTTTTATATTGGGCTTTAAACTAAGGCAGATCTTGTATTGATTGCGTGCAAAACACAAAGTCTTTGTGTGCCACAATACATCAGCCAATATTAGCTTGCACCTCACTACCCCGCTCTATTTTAAGAAACCTCTTTTCTAGCACTCATAAATATAATATATTTCTAACGACAGCATTCTTTTCCCAGCTGCCTCTTAGTCTGTTCATCTTGTCCGGTCTGCTGCTTTATCTTGGGGTTATAACTGTGACCTCACTCCCCCATAACTTGTACTGTCTAAATAAGGCAACCTTCCCATCCCATTTATGTTAACCCGTATGTGTGCTTGTGTGTATATATTAGGGGTGGCACAATAAACAGACTGAATACTGACAGATACTGACAGAGTATTAGTCAGTACTGATATCAGTCCAATACCGTCTGTTTCCCTCTCTTCAGCAACTAAGCTGTTAATAATTATTAGTTCGTTTTTTTTCTGAAAACCGAAATAATAATTACTCGCGGAAACCCCCACACTATCGCGGAAACTGCAGATATCCTCTGCATTTTTTTGCTTTTGTGACGCACGGGCCTTGTCCGCCACGCCCCCTCGTCCTTGTGCTGGTTGTTTATGTTTGGGCGGCGGTTAGAAAGGTAATCAGATGCCTGAACGGAATTAAACTCCGCTGCTCAGCGCCGCGCCCAAATACAAACAACCAGCACGAGGTCAGAGGTTTGAAAGTAGCCAATCCAAGGACGTTCTTTATTTCTCCTTGCTGCTGATTGGCTGCTGCCCTGTGACGCTGCAGTCCAAAATTTCCCAGATGGAGCATCTCCAGTGTTCTCGTGTTTTCGTTTTGTTCTTCTTAAAGCCCTGTATTTTTATTACTGTAAATTAAATTAATATACTACTGTATTTACCTGCTTATACCAAAGAAAGCATGCTTGCATGAATTACAGTACAGTCTGTACAGGAGTAGCATTTGTAATTCACATTCTAGCACTGCAGGAGTTCAGTGTAAACTGTACAGTACGGATTCGGGTTTACCTTTACATTTTCTTTCAGGGTAATGTATTAAGCTGAGTTTAAAAGGAATATTTGGGGGCATATTTAGGGTTTACACTATTTTTGTACCACATCACATTGTGGTTTTTCGGATGCTCTTGGTTTACTGTACATTAGTATGGATACACATTGAATCTGAAATGGCTCTAAGGGGCGATATATTTCTACACACATATAATGCACAATACATTCATTATGGAATTCTGCACAAATGGCTGAATCACCAGTGTCTGTTTATTAAAGATGTTGTACACTATTTGAGTGCAGGAGCCTGTATTTTATTTCCTGTTAGTGCACTATGTAGGGAGCTATTTGAGACACAGCCATGCTGCTCATCTGTGTGATTCATGTCTTCATTAGTGTATCTCTCTGCTCAAAGTATAATTAAGCATTTATGTGAGACATCAGGCTTGTTCTGATATCTGATTTTGGCCCATATCAGTCTGATATCGATACTGAATTAGATAGACCTTCACTGGCGTTTCTTCTCTCCTAGAAAGCTGTTGACTCTGGACAGAATTTTTATCATCCCACAAGATGGCCACTGTTACACACTGGCTAAAGCATGAATCTGAGATGGGGCCATATGGGAGACAGTGAAGTGAAAGCAGAGAATCATATGGGGTTGTTAACACCTTAGGAGTGGCACTGAAGCATTTAATACATCAGAATGGAGAAAAAAGATGGAAATGAACCACGTTGGTTGGAAAGCTGAAATGGCAGAAGTCGCTTGTAAGGGAGCTGTGATGGGACCATAAGCTACACCACGTCATTGTTCATTTAATTACAGAATTTAAAACTACCAGCTGTCCTTATAACACTGTGTGAACATTGCACAATAAATCGACCAACAGAAAATCACTTTGAAGAAAATCTTTTCATACTGGTTTCCGTGAGAAGTTAAAAACATTATTGACCTTCTTTTGTGTTTTTGGAGATACAAGGTTTTGAATGGACAGTGGCAATGAATCGACCTCCCTAGACGTTCAGTGTGCTTTTGAACGCCTATGCTCCTAGGAATGATATGATTGCTAATTTCAGTGCTATATTGTCATGTAAAACCCAACAATAATGACTTCACCATTTAAAACTCAAATATATCCAATAGCCGCAAGCAATTTCCATCAGTTTAAAAAAAGTCAGTGTTTACGGCCTACTGCTACGGGCTCACGCCAAAGCACAAGACAACACGATCTCACAATCTGAACACTACATAGTGCTGATGATAATTGTGTTTAAGTTGTATAAAATGGTTTGTTACACTCATAGAATACACTCCTACGTGAATATTTTATATCGATGTTTTGCAGCTGCTTTTAGTGTGTCCTGGCTGCTCATGGGGAAACCAAAACAAACCACGACTATTCCAGCAAGACACTGTAAAATGCCACACAGTTCACCAACTGAAATTCAGGCATTAGTATGGTCATGAGGGATATTTTGAAAACTAAACTCCACCCACTATGATTGGTCTCTGGACTGCAGTCCAGAACATGTGGGAAGCAGCAAAAGCAATTGCTTGAAATGAAAACCCACAGCCACACCAGCCCTTTGCAGATAAGGTTAGACACTCTCTCTGGTTAAAAAAAAAAAAAAAAAAAAAAACTGGCTCCCCAAGAAATGAAGAAAAAATCACATTAACAATACACAGTGTTTATTACCAAACTGTAGGTCCAGTACTTTCTTCTGACTACCTTTCTCCTCCATTTCCCAACATAGTCCCGCAAGATCTCAATGAGTTTAAATGGCGCCTGGATTTCACTTAATGTACTGTGTGGTGGTCTTGTTTGCTCTCGTTTGCGTAACATTTGTAATGGTGAACAGACAGGAAAAAGCCATTAAAAACAGTTTTGAAACACCAGTGTGGGACATTGGGACATGCATGTGAGCAATGTGTCCATATTTCTATATAATATGCTGAGAATCCAAACACATTGCTCACACGCATCATTCTCAGCATATTAAATAGAAATATAGGCATTTTGAACTATTGGCGGGACTGTAGGAAAATGTCTTTGTTGTCTTTTGTCACTGCGGAAAAGGGATATTGTAAGAATGTAATGGGTTCACTGATGCTGGCTTTTTTTTTTTTTTTTGGTCACTAAATGAGTTTCCACATTGGCCACCCATACATGAGGACCACTTGAGGGGCCACTCTGATCAAATGAAAGTGGGAGGTTGTGTATGCCCCCCTCTGCTGCACTGGCCTCCTCAGCCATGAGAGGCTCTCAAGCGGGCCACACACGGAGCCATTACGGCCTCGTTTAAAGAGTCACCCGATAATGGGGCTCAGTAGGGCCACCCTGCTGTCTGCCTGCCACCTCTCCACTCCACACCCTGTAAGTACAGTCTCATTCAAGAGACTTTTATAGAGCACCGAGTGCGACTCTAATAGCCCGGCCAATTATGGCTAATACATGTCCTGGAATTGGGAGCAGCAGGAGTAAAGAAAGGGAGGGGTGTTGGTGGATCTTGGGGCGACAACTCCACTCTCTTTATAGTCTTCAGTCTTGGAAACCACAGAGAGACCTGTGCAAAACTCTCACACCAGACACCCTGAGTTCGGCAATAATGGTTGGTGTCTGGAAATTTCAGCTTTGGAATTGAGTATAGTAGTTCGTGACTGGATGGCTCACGTTACTTCATATCAGAAAATCCTCAGAGAGTCAGTCCTTCAAACAATGTAGCAGCTTTAGGGATACATTCTTTATCTAGCGTATACTTTCTTGGATATGAACTAGAACTATTTAATAAATGGCGTGAGTTTTGGCCTTGTTGAACTAGTCGAACGTGCCCTCTGTGTCTGACTTGTTCAAGGCGGAGGGCTGATTCCACAGCAGTGCCTATATGGATCTAGAAGATGTTATATGGCCCAGAATTCAAGGCTAGCAAAGCTCAGACACGGAACATTAAACCAGCCAGTGTATGCATTTCTGTCTGTCTGAGTCTCTTTATTTTATTGCATGACTCTCCGTGACAGTTCTCCTGATTCTAGCAGTGTCCCTGCCAATAACTCTACCCTGGCTCCTGTTGCAAAATATGGCCTCCTATGTCTCATTTTATGATGGTATCACACGTGTTTATTTTGTTGCTTGGTGTATGCAATGTTCCTTGTGTCCTCAGATGGTCCGGATCAAAGTCAGCACATTTGAACGACCAGTTCTTTGTTCAGCCAAACTGGTAAATTTCTCATGTGAACAAGGCCTGGCATCAGTTTAGTTGGACAGGCAATTTATCCAGAGTTACAATACAAAACTGTGTTCACTTCAGCAAGAACACAGGCCTCGCACAAATCTAACCGTCCGCTTTAACGTCTGTCCCAGTGAAGCCGACATTAATTACAATCAGAGGTACAGTCAGACTGCTGAGATGCAGGTTACACCACAAAAGAAAAGTCAAAGAAAAGCAGCACCTCCAATCTACCAAGCATCCTAAGCTTCAAATTGTTAGTATTGGATTATGTGTAACTTGCTCTGTTGGTCAAGGATTTGACATTTGCATTGTTAGCCTGTTTTTTTTTTGTTTTTTTTTTTTAAAAAGCACCTAATTGATCCACTGATACAAGTGCAGTTAACTTTGTTTATATCTGACCTTTAAAAATTGATTTAAAAAAACATTACCCTCATCGATATATACCCACTGCAGTGGACCCATGCTGACACTGTTCACTGTAAAGCAGTGACTTACCATTGGTGGCTTGCCTGTTCACAGGCCAGCTTTCGAGACTTATTTATGTATTTTATAACCAAGATTGAAGTGTTTTACCATTGATACTTTGTCTACCAGTTCAGCATGCATGCATAGAATGCAAGTATCAGCAAGTGAGACCACCTAAAACAAAGATGAAATATGTGACCGTCCAGGCGGATACAGAGCTGATCGCTCTTAAACGCTCGGTAGTCTGGATTTATGAAGAAATGCCGCCTGAAGGAGTGACTCAGCTGACTCGTGTCTCATCGCCACGGAGAAGTGTGCAGTGCTGTTCTTTCTCTCGCCACCCATCAGAGCCTGCGCCAGGTTCATCTGTCCTGCCCTGGACTCTCCGTTCTGTTTGTTCCTGCCACTCGCTCCGCCTTGCCCCGCTCACGCTCCGCTGGCCACGGCTCTGGTGGGTGTGTGTGTTTTCTGGTAGCGGGTCAGAGGGAAGAAGCTCTGCAACATGAGCTGACAGCAGAGGCTCAGGGGTGCTCTGTAGGGGTCCCCTGCTCATATCCACTGTCTCCAACTATATGTCTGAATCAGGCCATTTGCTGAGCTCGGGGTGGCACCAGGGGAGATGCTAGGCTTTGAGTAGTCAGAGCCGGAAACCAGCAGTGAGCGGAATGACAAAAACAACATCTCACGCTATAATGTTGCATCTGACAGACTGGTGCTCCACACTGTCCCGCATGCTTTCTAATGTTGTGGTGTGTTCACTATCAAACAAGCCACTCTTTCTAACAGACAGATTAACTGTGCTACGTTACACACTGCTGGCAGAACATACGGAGACACCTCGCATTTCTGAATGTGTTTAAAAGAAATGCTGCCACGGAAGAATGATTTATTTTATGTATGCATGGTTAATTGTGCATCATCTAGATAATATATATGTAGTACACCAGCGCGTCTGCTGTGATCTTACAGAAGAGCAAGTGTAGCACAGTTAATGCTGGATGTGATAGTAAATTGACAGAACACTCATGCCGTGTATCGTGCTGTGTATGGGGGCTGTGTAGCTGCAGACAGGTGAGAGAGTCCTTGCTGACCCCTGTCTACCGATGAAAGTGCCCACAAAAGGGACATGAGCAGGTCAGAGCTGGACCGTGGAGTACAATCTTTTACATGTAGGTAAATGTTTGTTTATTTAGCACATTTTTACACAGCTTTCACTGTCCAAAGTGCTGTACATATACAGAAGTAAATTCAAATATAAACGAGAATAAAATAAAAAGAAGCATCACCACTTAAATACAGTATTGACACATTTAGAATATCAACTAGGAAACGTGATAAAAATTCTGAATTAAGAGTCCGAAAAAGCCTGTGTAAATAACCTGAAAGTGCCTACAAAAGGGACATGAGCAGATCAGAGCTGGATCATGGAGCAATGAATTCTTTTACATGTGGCTGGTTGGATGTGTGTGTGTGTTGCTTAGCTGAGGAAGAGGCACCAGGATGCGCTATGAGAAGAAGGCAAGGGAAATGCAAAGTTCTGCTCGGAAACCTTGGGTTCTGCATTTGTGTGGATGTTACTTTTATACCCTAAACATTGCTGCGGACCCCTTCGTGTCCCTTCATGGCAGCAGGATAATAGCGCTTTTGAGCAGGATAATGTGTCCTGCCGCACTGCAAACTGTTCAGGAATGGCTTGAGGAGCATGACAATCAGTTGGTGTTGGCTTGGCCTCAATATTCTGTTGCTAACGCCTGGACGCCAGATACCACAGCACACCTTAGGAGGTCTTATGGAGTCCGTGCGGGACCTACATGACATTAGGCAGGTGGATTGAATGTTATGGCAGATTGGTGTTTTGCAGTAGAGTCCACTTTGTGTTCTTGTATTTGGCAGCATGCAGATTTTGCTCATCACTCGTTCTGCCTGTGCTTGCGCAAACATCTCTTGCTGAGCGGAGGGAAGCTTAAGCTGAAATCCAGCCTGCTTGCTAAACACAGATTTGTCACTCTGTGTGTCGTCAGTCAGACTCAGTGTCTTCAGTGTAGCCGCCGACGCTTTTTGATGAGGAGCTGATTACGGCTCATCACTCAGCCTGAACCCTCAAACATCAGCAGGCAAAACGGAGGCTTTGCCGTTTGAGATTGTGTGTGTGTGTGTGTGTGTGTGTGTGTGTGTGTGTGTGTGCGCGTGTGTGTATTTGGGTCTGTGTTACAGCTGTACTTTACGTTATTTGTTATTCATAATCACAGAATTCTGTAAAATGTAAATTAGACTCCAACCAGTCACAAATGCTTTACTGTGTCTCAGGAGCATCCCAACCAGCCACAGATATTCTTAGGCACCTATGCACACTTTTGCCAGTTTTTTCTCTGCGTGTGATAGAGTGTCTTTCTGCTAGCACAGTTTAGATTAGAATAAATGCAAACAAACAAGAAAGCAGTAAAAAGTATCAAGATTTGTTCTGTTTGTAAAAAAAAGTAGTTGATATTGTGCGAGCCGGTGAGGAGAACACAGGTTCGGTTCCAGATTCCTCCTCGGTTCCTCCGGCCGTTGTTTGGATTTGTGAAACTCCATCGGCAGCTCCTGATTTCATTTAATGTAGAACTGATTGAGTCGAACCAGGTTTCTTATTAAAAAACATGTAATACTGGACTTCCACAGGGAACACATTGATACACTGTACATGAAATTGTATAATGCGAGTTATATTTTTTCTATTTTGTTTTATTTCGTATATTTAGTCATATTCGTGTAAAATGCTCATCGCTCAACAGTTTTTAAATGTTATTTTTTGCTGGCTTTTGTACGGTACTATATATAGGGAAATGAAACATTTGAAAGTGTCTGTGTGTATTGTGTGTGTCAGCTGTTTTCTTTGTTTGTCCTCAGTTATGCCATCCTGGGTCTTTGCCTGAAGCTTTGTGCCTATATTCTCTCAGTGGAGGCTGTGATGCTCTCAAGCACAAAAAATCTTGACCTATCTGCCCCCATACCCCCCCCAAAGGCTCCACCTCTTGTCTTTCCCCGTCCGCCAGCCAAGCCAAGAGTCCAGGGCTCGATCTTCTGTGTTGGCTTTTCCCACATAACCCCGGCGACCCCGTACACCTACATATACACACATACGCTCACAATGAGCTCGGTGCGTTTGGCCCTGCACGCTTGGTTGCGCTGTCGACGGCTGACAGGCTATTTGGGATTTTAGCCGCCACCGCGGCGCGCGTCCCCACACCTCCTCTCTCTGGCTGTCAGAGTGACGGCCCTGCGCTGCTGCCTGCCATCTCCCACCCTAATCCAGCTCTCCAGAAAGCTGTAATTGAGCCACAGATTCATGAAGCGATTATTGTTGTGCTTTGCGAGGAGAAGCGGAGGGAAATTTTCAAGAGAGGGGGGCAAAATTTGTAGGCCGGTGGGGCGAGGCACGCTGGCTACACAGAGGGGGAAAACACTACAGAAATAACCACCCAGCGATACTATTACCACTGGTCTTAGAGCGGTTCTGAAATGATGGACGCAGCCACAATGGTCCAGCTTTACAGCTTTACGCCGCCCATTAAATATCAAATGGCTGGACCTTTCGGGGGTATGTTTGATTCTCACTGTTTCAGATGTCGGTGATTTTTTTTTTCCACATCATTTGACCAAATAAACTGTTAGAAACTGGTACTGTATAGGCACCATTTTGAGGATGCATTGGATTTTTTCATTGCATAGATTCCTGAGGTCCAATGTTGGCCTTTGTGTAGGTTTATATACCAAAAGTTGTCCTAATTCATTGTACATGACTATTACTCCCTTATGATTAAACTTTAACTGCTCTATATATGTAAAGGAGCTTTGTTCTGATTGGCTGTGTGTATCAGCTCTGACTACCTTTCATTTGAGTATGAATGAGCAGAACTAAGCTGCTTAATAGGGGGTAAAATGTGTAGTATGTGGAAAATACATTGGGTTTTGCGACATCAGAAATCAAATTATTCTGCAAACTGTGTCATTTAACTGAATTATCACAATGGGCTTACAACTTTTGTCTTTTGCAAAGACAGTCCACCCCCAATCAAATAACACATTTTGCTTACAGACTTAATATGGCATTATTCTGCAAATTTAGTGCCTATCTTCTATTTATTTGCCGAGTTTAACATTAACAGACGTTCAATATTTGCAGAAAAATTGCTGTGTTTAATTTTCATTTAGACTATCAGCAAAATGTATAATGTAACTTGGGGTGTATTACCTTGGCATACAAAGTCTATTGAGATCACCTTTTCATGTTTGCCCTGATGAATGGCCTTCTGGGCTGAAACATTTACATTTTGACTTCTTTTTGACATGACTTAAAACATTCAAGCGCATTCAGAGTTACGCAGATGTGAGCGCTCCCCTTCACCTACTGCAGTGTTTTCTATGAGATAAGAAAAAGACCTTGAGAGTTGTGGAGGAACGTTAATGCCCGGCATCTGTGTTTTTTGCCTTTGATGATGTTGAAACTAGCACCCTTGAATGCATCAGCTCACTTCTTGCTCAAGGACAGGAGTCTGATATTTGTGGTTTAATTGAAACTGCTGAATGGTATCAGCTACATCTGCGAGTCCAACTGTTGACTCCTCTAAGTGTTCTCATGTCATCCTGCAGATCCAAGTCTATGAAAACAATGTAGAAAGTGGGCAACGACAACACACAGAGGGGGAAACTGGTTTTTGGTGTGTTTACTGAGTCCCAGTGATCAAAGCTTATGCTCAAAGCCCTCTTTCTTTTTCGCTCTGTCTTGTGGGAATGTGGAAAAAAAGAGAGGAACTTGGAGAAAGAGAGTAAATCGATATGCTGTTTAGTTCCATTCATTGTGGACCGATGCTGTCTCAAGCCTGACAAGCATTTGATTTTCAAAGCAAAGCCAATTACAATGGATTGGTAAATGCAATTAGTGGCTTATTTTTTCTGTCAACTTACTTTATTTCAAAGGATGGATATGTTTATCCTGGTCGTATTTGATCGCAGCCGTGCTTTTACAGTGTTGTGTGT